>JAKCPI010005914.1:0-13578 GCA_023213315.1 Euborellia annulipes
TTAAACCTTTTTTTTTTATATTCTTTCCCTTTCAATCACATCACTTTTTTTTTTTTTTTAACATTCACACTTTTTTCTCATTCACACTCACATGCACCCACACATTCATACAGTCTTTTCGGCTTAGGCCATTTAAGACTTTGACGATAACAGTTATGAATATATATTATTTGGGGTCCAGGCATTCTTATTTAAGCCATTTGGTATCCAAATGCCTTAAATAAAATCATCGGACTGCCTGGGGTCCGAACCCGCGACGTTCGGTATACGAGGTTAGCACTCTAACCCCTACACCAAGCCCCGAGGGCAATCATATCATCTCCATATAGGAAGAGGTTGCCCCCCCTGATTCAAATTCGTTCCGGCGCCCCTGCGAATAAGTTATCAAATTTTATATTCAAACGGCATATATAAAAACAACAAATGTTATTTATATTATAGTGCCCATAGTTTCGATAGTATGTATTCAATAGACACCCTATCTATTTATTATTTTATCTATTATAACTATTACATGCCCTCTCGACAATTTATTCCTTCAGAAGAAATAAGCGAAGAGTATTTGAAACGACGACAAAAGGTATAAAAAGGAGTTTTTATTTCATCCTTGGCTGCATGCAACTCCACCATCTCAATTTAAACAACAGACACAAAAAAAGCAATGGTTCAGTTTCCGTTCTGAGCGATAGACCACAGGATAAATTTATATTGACTACTAATACAGTAGACAATAAATATTTACCAAATATAAATAGTCCCTGATGCCAAAAATACATTTACCTTTGAGTTATTTATATTGAAATAGCCCTTTTTTCTTTTTACTTTTTTCAATTTGTTTAATTTAATGTCCTTTTCGGCATATAGACCCCGTCCTCAATCAATTGGTATTCAATTCAATTAAAACAAATTTTTACTTTCTCTATCTCTGTATCATAGATCAAGGGTACTTTTTTTTCTATTTATTAAAGTTTTATTTTCTACCTTCTAATCATTTTGTAAACACCTTTTTTGGGAGCGGAAAAAAATAAGCTGATAATTATTTTTTCATGACTACTTAACAAATTTGTATTATAGATCACATTTTGTATTAATTGTTTATTAAAATATAAATACTGTACAATGTTTCGACTGCTTATTCGCAAAAATTCATAATAGGAAATACTGTAGATGGGCTGATGTCGTATATAAAACGGTCGGGACTGTTAGTTCACTTGAGTCGGAGCAAGTGCACAGTACTTGATAACGGCTACAAAATAAGCAGTCGAAATGTTGCACATTATTTATATTTTAATTAATAAATAATTAATAAAAAATTAATAATAATAATAATAATTTAAACCACAAAAGCTTTAAGGGGCTACGGGAGCGAAGTGGTTACGCATGTTTTTCCCGCTAAGATGGCGTTGTGTGTCTTTAAATGTATGCCCAAATATCAAGTAATTCAAAAATTTGCCAAGAAATGTCAAAATGGTAGCTAATAATATTTAATGCATTTGGTTGATTTTCATTGATCTTTTAATAATAAATACTTTATAAATGTTATTATATATTATGTATCTTTTTTTTTTTAAACATTCATACTTTTTTCTCATTCACACTCACACTCACACACACATTCACACAGTCTTTTCGGCAACTCAGGCCATATAAGACTTTGACGATAACCGTTGTAATTAATATATCAATTTGGGGTTCATGCATTTCTATTTAAGCCATCTGGTATCCAAATGGCTTAAATAAAATCATCGGACTGCCTGGGTCTGAACCCGCGATGTTTGGTATAGGAGGTAGGCACGCTACCCACTACGCCAGACCCGGGGGCTATGTTGTAGGATATAAAATGAGTGATTTTTGAGCAAGTGGACTGTTGAGAAAAATATAAGGGCAGATGAGGATTCGGGGCCGTTAAAATAGACACTTACTGATTGAGTGCTTGAAACGGAGTCTCTCTCTGAGTCGCAGGTGCCTTCCTCCTTCGTTTGCAGGGGTCAGAGTTCACAGATAAAATTATAAAAAAACTGACCTCTAGGAATGAAGGCAAAGGTGGGAAAAATTGAATTTGGCTCAGACATAACCCCCCACCGAAATTAAACAATTTAATTTCGAAAAAAATTATAAATAAAAAATATACGAATTAAAATTCAAATAAAAACATAGGTAGCTATGTATAGAGAGATTTGATAACATAGCTCCACACACTAAATGCTGTGTTTTAAAATATTAAAAAATAAATAAATATAATAGATAAAAAAAAGTGAAATATACAACAAAAAAAAAAAAAAAAAAAAAATAAGTGCAATATTAATTGATTTCAATTAATTCTTAAAGGTGAAAGTTTCACCACAGGGCGCTTTATGACCCCCCTTTGTGTTTTTATTTGTGCAACTCGCACAATATGATCCTTTCCAGGATATAAATCCACAATTAGGCCTCGGGGCCAATGAAGCGGGGGAGTATTAGGTTCTTTGATCAGGACCAAATCTCCAATTTTTAAATTTGGCTGATTTTTTGTCCACTTATCCTTTTGCTGTAAAGTGTGCAAATACTCCTGACTCCATCTTTTCCAAAAATGTTGAAATGATTTTTGAATTAATTGCCATCTAGAAAGACGATTAACGGGAATATCACATACATCGTGTTCAGGAATTCCCAGTAAAGGACCGCCAATAATAAAATGGCCAGGAGTCAATATATCTAATTCATTAGGATCAGAAAATAAAGGACATAAAGGCCGTGAATTTAAAATTGCTTCTATTTTGCAAAAAAGAGTGGTCAACTCCTCAAAGGTTAAAATTTGTAACCCAATGATTCGTTTTAAATGGTATTTTACCATACGAATTCCAGACTCCCATATTCCTCCAAAATGTGGAGAATACGGAGGATTAAAATTCCACTCTATTCCTCTTTCATTTAAACGTGAAATTAAAACGTTTTGAGTATCAGAGGAATAAAAAAATTTAAAAATTTTATTGAGGCCATCTATTGCAAGAATGCTGAACCAATTTGGCAGATGAATTTTAAATAAATCATCTAAGCTTATTTTAAAAATTTCTTAATTAATATGTGATTAATAATAACAATAAATTCATTTTTAAATTTAAACAAAATTTAAGATTATTGGGACAGATAGTTTTTTTGATTTGCTTGATAACAAAAAAATTAATTACGATAATTTTTTAATAAGTCATTAAAAAAATTATAGCTCGATGTCCCAATAATCTCTTATGAATTTTATTCATTTAAAAAAAAACCGCATTGAAAAATTCCTTATAATAGTCTAGTTTTTTTTTTTTTAAGTACGTTTAGACGCGGCTCCTGAACCCCCTTAATAAAAAAATTTTTATTTTCTTATTGGAAAAGTTTATCCAAAACAAGAGGGTCTAAAAATTTTATTCTATAAAAAATTATCTAAGGATATTTTTATTTTTTAAAATTCTGCTATCAACATATTTATTATTTTTATTCCTGTACTGGCTAGACCTAGAATATAAATGACTCTGAATACATTTAATTTATTCAATTAATTTGTCACCCTTTTTTTTTATTTAATCAAATTATGGTTTGCAACTCACGTTTTATTCTCCTTCAAGTACCTCGTCTCGTTTCTTCCTTGAATGCTTGAAAAGGAAGCGACCCGTTACCATTTCTACTCAGAGCTAACATGAATAGTGCCTGAAACATGATGAATACATAAATTATACGTTTAAAACTTCTTCCTATTATGTATCCTCTTATCGTAAAGCGAAACTCAACTTGTAGAAATAATTTTCTAAGGATCATCATAATGATTTTCTTTGAAAAGAATATAGACTATAGCTATGAAATTTTTTTTGACAATTTAATTGAAATATTTTAAAAAGAAAATTATTTTATTCTTAATTTTCATTCAAGATTTTTTCCTAAAATACACTTGTCTTTGGATTATAGGTAAAGTCTCACTTGATGTCCGCTCAAAGGTTCAAAAAAAAAAAAAAAAATTTAAATTGATTGATAGTGATTTGAAAATTAATTTATATTAATTCAGATCTGTTAGAGGTCGAAGTTGTGCTTCATGACCTGAAACAGTGGTTCGCTTGCCAATTATTTTCTCTATATAAAATGAAATATCTTTACAATTCAATAAACAACAACACAAATTTCATTTATTTATATACGTAGAGGACTTTATCTAGTATTTCACATAATTTTAAAATCTAATAAGCATTCTTTGCATTTTTTTTCATGAAAGAATTTTAAATCTTTGAAACCTAAATTGTTTTCCCACAAAAATAACATTTGAATAGTTCTGCATGCCATCGCCTTTAATATATGACTTAATAGACTTGTTATTAACTAATACCAAACATAGCAGAGAATACATTCATTAGTTTTAGTAATAAATTCTCAGTTTAACTTGTTGTGTGTATGCCACTTTTTTACGAAAATTTATCTCTTCAATATATTTATTTTTTTTATTAATATATAGATCTATATTTTTTAAGTAATAATATTAATTTATTAATTAAAGTTCTATATTCTCTCAGATATCATTCAGTAAATACCGTATAATATTTAACAGCGGCGCAGACCTGATTTGCACCTGGGAGAGAGGGGGGATTATGTTATTATTATTATTTGCATTAAGCAGAATTTTATTCAATCCAGGCCGTAGCCAGAAGATAATTTCGGGGGGGTTGATTTGGTGGAACAGTAGAAAATCATAAAATCGTTTTAATAAAATAAATAAAATGGTGTTACTTATCATATATATTTATTAGAAAACCATTACCAGAATTTTGTTTGTAGTGATTGATTAACTATTATGTTGTGTATAACAACAAAGTAAGACGGGCGCACTAAAATAAATATCTTTTTATTTCGGGGGGGGATCAATCCCCCTTGATCCCCCCCCCCTGGCTACGGCCTTGATTCAATCAACATTGTTAGACAGTCAATATATTGAATAATATATTAAATTTGCAGATTTATTCTTTATAATTGAGCAAAATTGCGCACCTTGGACCTCCACGTTTTCTTGGAGGGCGAACTACCTTTATCCATATTTGAACTAGTAAACGTTGGCTCTAGTTGAAACAATATAGGTAGCCTAAAATTAATAAAAATTTATAAAAAACGCTAAGCGATGACGTTCAATTAAATTTTATAACAATAAATAAATATATTGAAGCCAGGACCGAATAAAGGGGCAAGCGAGCCTGGCGACCGCCCCGTCGAATTAAAAATTAAAATAAATGAGATTTGGTGGCTGTGAGTGAATTAGATTTCGATAGGGCAGGTTCAGCCAAATAAAAAGACTTCATATGCTTCTCTACTCCAGAGACGTTTCGAGATATATTTCTCCGGAGTTGAGAAGCATACAAATGCTTTTTATTTGGCTGACCCTGCCCTATCAAAAACTAAAAAATAAAATATTTTTTTACATTCATAATATTTTTAGAATTTATAAATCAAAATTGATTATTTTTACATGAGACAATGTACTTATTTAAACAATATTTAAGATCAACGATGACAAATGAAAGATTGAATAGCTTGGGAATTTTGTCTTTCAAAAATGAAATTGCAAGAAATATAATTACAACAAACAAGGGGGGCCGCCTTCATTTGGGGGGGGGTTTTTTTTTTTTTAAAAAAAAGGGGCAAAATTAATAAAAAGGGGGAAAGGGGGGGGGGGGGGGGGGGGGGAAAGGGGGGGAAAAAAAGGGGGGGGCCCCATACAAAACGTACACAAGTTTGCAAGAAAAAAAAATATTTTTAAATTTTTTCTATAATACATATTTACTTTAATTTGTATACATTTTATTTCATTTTTGAGATTATAATTTTTGTTTATATTATTTTTTAAATAAATATATTTTTTATATTCTTCTTTATAAATTTTGACTAAAATTTTCCTTTTTTTGCTAATTTTTTTTAAAAATTTGTTGCAACTTTGTATACTGTTGTATAAAAGGGCGCCAAAATTTATTTTGCTCAGGGCACTCAAAACCCTAGAAGGGGGGGGGGCTCTGATTGAAACATCACCAACTGCTTTTGATTAATTTTAATTAATTTTATCTATATTTAATATAGCCTATATATGTCTCAAAGAAAATCACCATCCAGAGTAATTGAATAATTCTATCAATTAAGTGAAAATACTGTATGCCTTTTTCTAAAACATTTCACTTTTATTTTATTTTCTCTCATTTTATAAATTAATATGAAAGTTTATTGTTAATTTATTTTAAATAAGATTGTATTATTTTTTTCTATTCGAGAAAGAGACAGAGAATAATATAAATCACAAGAAAATATTAGTTCTTTTTTGTGTCGGCTAAGTGGAGGTATGCTGGGGGATACTTAACTAAGAAAGGAGGGAGGTTTCGTGCGTGCACGCAGGCGGCCCCGGCCCGTCCATTAGGAAGTGGGGAGTCCGGATGCGACGCCAATTGCCACTTGGCTGTGGTTCTTAACTCAAAGGGGGGTAAAAATGCGTGCGGGGTGCTTTTATCACCGTTGAATGACGACGGGCCGTAAAGAACGAAAAACGTTTTCCAACAAACTCCACAGACACACGATTCGTTCCATTTATTTGTTTGTAGCCAAGAAGGCCAAAAGGAGGGCGGGGGGGGGGGGGGTGGCAGCTACTGCCACTTCCGGATTGAATTTTTCGAATTTGTCTACTTATATACCATTCAAAATTGGATTTCACTCATTTGATCTTTTTTTTTCTGCTTCTTTCAATTAGAGGCTTTTTGAAGGTATATTTTCTATAAATTCGCCTCCTCATTTCTTTTGCTTTTCCTAAAAAAAAAAATCTTTTGTTCTTAATACTTTACAGACCAAAGAGCTTAATTTTAATTAAATCCTATTGATTACAACACAAGGCAATACAAGGTGGTTTTTATTTTTTTATTTTTTATTTTTTTTCTTAATTAGAATCATACGTCTTTTTACTCGATATCAATTGCATTAAATTAATTAAAAAACTAATATCTCTCCCTTTTGTGAAGTTCTTTGAAGTATTAGCAGAGAAAAAAAATAAAAATCTTTTAGAAAAAATACTAATTATTTTTTTTTAATACTAAATAAAATAAATTGGCCCGATTTACAAAATTGTTCTTTTGTTTAAAAAGACGCTATCTTTAATGATGATTTGAACCAATTAAGAACATAATAAAATAAAATACTGTATATTCTAGAAAAAACAGTATGCTTATTCCTATTTGTAGGAACGGAAAAAAATAGTGTTCTCTCAGTTTAGTTAATATTTCTTTTGTAGTTACTTGTGATGGTCAGTCAGTTGGAGTTGACTTCAAATTTCTTTTTACAGATCTTTATTAAACAAGGACGACTGATAATGCTCAATTTTTTCATCAGTTTTGACCTCTAGGGTCATTATAATAAAGATCTGTAAAAAGAAAAATTTATTTTTTTTACTCATTTCAGCTATAACTGATCACGAAACAAATTTTTAATTAAAATATCCTGTGGCTGTTTTCAGTTGAGCATTTTTTATTGATTTTAGAAGTAGAATCAGTCGAGTTGAAAGAACAGTGTCCGTAATTCAGAGAAATATTAAATTACTGGACACCTTATTTTTTTTTTATTCTGCCCCTTTGGCTTACCGCCATTGGGCTAAAAGTCGTTACAAAATATATTTTTACAAAATTTGTATAACCAAAACAATTTAAATACAATAATACAACAACATAAGTACAATAAAAACCTATTACAAACCTTATTTAATAACTTTTTTTTTTTTTTTTTAAACACTCACACTTTTTTCTCATTCACTCTCACATTCACACACACATTCACACAGTCTTTTCGGCAACTTAGGCCATTTAAGACTTTTACGATAACCGTTATTTCATAATATATATTTATTTGGGGTCCAGGCATCTTATTTAAGCCATTTGGTATCCAAATGGCTTAAATAAAATCATCGGACTGCCTGGGGTCGAACCCGCGACGTTTGGTATACGAGGTTAGCACGCTAACCTCTACGCCAAACCCCGAGGGCATTTTTTTTTTTTTTTTTTAAACATTCACACTTTTTTTCTCATTCACACTCACACTCACACACACATTCACACTGTCTTTTCGGCAGCTCAGGCCATATAAGACATTTACGATAACCGTTATTTATGAATTTATATATATTAGGGTCCAGGCATTTTTATTTAAGCCATCTGGTATCCAGATGGCTTAAATAAAATCATCGGACTGCCTGGGGTCCGAACCCGCGACGTTTGGTATATGAGGTTAGCACGCTAACCTCTACACCACGCCCCGTGGGCCGAGGGCATTTAATAACTTCAATTTTACATTCCATTGTTGTAGCAAGGAGGATTTAAGAGTCAAACCCCCTCCAAAAAAGAATTCACAAATACTAATAAGAAGGGTTTTTAAAATATAACGTTAAAATTTTAAAGAAATTTTAAAAAATAATTTATATTCTTTAAAATTTATTTGACCATCCAGGATGGTCCAAACCATCTTTTCATGAAAAAAATATTTACTACGGTACTAGTAAGAAAGTGATATGAATGAAGACATTAAAGAATTTAAATGAAATTTATGATGGATGTTTAGAAAAATTTATAGAAAGAAAATTGAAGAACAGAATAATAAACTTTGCAGGCCAATAAATTCTATGTGCTTACTTCTTCAGGTCAATGCCAGAATTCTGGATTAACTCGGAAACGTATACACAGCGGTAAAATATTTCCAATAAATTGGGGTCAAAATAATTTCTAAAGTATTTTTTTTTTTTACAATACTTCCATCATTTTCTTTATAATTTTTAACCAAGAATAGGCTTAATATAAGTAAATATAGTATTTTTTTTTAATATTGAAAAGGAAAACACTTCCTTTTACCAAATCCTTCTCATTATCTTTCACTCATAATTTTTTTTTTGCTCTTGTTAATGTATAAACATAAAAAAAATCGGATTTATTTAGAATCAAAGCTCTTTTTAAAACAAATATCTAAGCACAGGGATTTCATTTCATTTGAATTCATTCATATAAAGAAATAGATTTATATATGACTTGGCCGAGTATTTGCATGTTTTTTTTTATTTAACATAAGCTAAAATAAATAGCCTAAAAGAGATCTCGTTTGCGTGTTGGTCATTAAATGTTTGCACAGAGTCTTCTTTAGCGCCTGTCTGAACCAAATAAAATATAGAAAAGCTTTCGGTCATGTTTATATTCGGTTTCCTGCTTTTGTCCGTTATCCCCACCACGAATGTCTAGTGTACATATTCGCTTCTTTGTGAAATCATCATAAAACACACACTCCATTTTTCTATTCAGAAAACTGTCCATCCCCCATATCTCCTTTTTTGTGTGTGAAGAGGATGAGTGGGGTATAGAGGTAACACAATCGGAAAAGGATTTACATCATATATAGAAAGTTTTGGAACGTGCGCCCTCTGGTCCAGATCCCCCTTCGATTCTTTTACTTACTTTTTTTCACACCCAACCTTTACGTCTTCGTCCTTGTCTTCTCCGTTTTATTCTCATTCTTTCTTCGTAACAGAGAGGCAAAGTACGAGTATTTACTCCTGACTTCGATATTCCAGTCATGGTGTCTTTTTTTTGGATTTTCCCTCAAATCTTTTATTCTATTAAATTCAAAAAGAATAAAAATACATATATCTATTATATTTTACTTATATAATTACCAAGGCTAATTTCATAACATACTTTGTATTTTTGCCATATAAAATCTTTAAATTAATTTATGAAAACCTACTTTTATTTATTATTATCAATTTATAAATATTTTTAAAGTGAAACTTTTATTTGATCCTTTCAAATTTTTTCGCTCTTCTATCAGCATGTCGCGTTACAAGCTCAATTGCTGTGACGCTACAAGCCATGACGTCACAAGCCGTGACGACAAAAATAGGAAAGTTGAAATTTAATATATATGACGAATTATAAAAAATAATTGTAAGATTTAATTATTTAATTTTTAAATTGATAAAATATAATTTTTTAAATAATTTAAAATGATTAAAATCTTCAATTACTAAATAAATATTGTTCTCAGTTTTTAACATGCGTCTATTGATTTCCCATTTTCCAATTATTAAGTTAAGATTAAAAACGCGATTTTAATACCATTAATTGAATAATTTTCTGAAAATTTTTAGTTAAACGCCTACGGTCCGAAAAAAGTTTCACTTGCATCGTGGTTTCATAAAACCACACAATGATTTTTGCTTTTTATTTTATTTTTATTTTTATTTTTTTTTTTTTTGTATTGCATTACAAATGCTATATTATTAATAGCTGGTTGTGTAGTTAATTTCTATATATTTTGAATAAATTCCATATTATGGATAACTCTAGAAACTAGATAAATCTAGAAACTCTTTTTATGAAGTTTGATTGTTACACAAATAGATTTTTGTCACTTCGGAAGTAAAGCAAACACTTGATCCCTAGCGCGTGAGGCGAGTAGTCTACCACTGCCCAGAGACATAAATAGCCACCATGCAATCTAACTCCTAATCAGTGTTTAAAAACCATGATTTCATTAGGCCTATAGATTATTTTTTATTTTAGCCTTTAATAAATTTATTTCTAACCTCAAAATAATATTAGCCTACTAATTTTTAAAAAATCCAATTTCTATGTGTTTATTTGATTATTTTTTTTTAACACTCATACTTTTTTTCCATTTGCACACACATAATAATATTTGACACAACGAGCTTCACTGCAACGATCTGGGTGGCTGTTGTTCTCCTATGTTGCCAGGCCCCCGGCCTTAAAATAATTATATTTTATCTGCAATTAAGGCTTTAAAATTATTTCATTATTTATTTATAATACTGTATTGTATTAACTGTCAATATTTATTAATGTTTATTGGTAGCCAAAATAATTTAAATAAATTATGGCACTCAGGCAAGGGCGGATCCAGAGATGTTTCTCGGGGCGGGGGGGGGGGGTAATCTGGTATGACTCGTCGCACAGGACACAATTTTTTCTTTATTTCGGTAATTTAAAGGCGCCTTCCCTACTTGTTTGTCAGAATATAAATACAAATCAAATTTTTAAGTATTAATTTTTAAAATTTTACATTAAAAATAAATTTTTTTTCGAAAAATAAGTTTTTTTTTCAAATCTCGGGTGGGGGGGGGGGGTAATTATCCCCTTTACCCCCCCCCCCTTGTATCTGCCCTTGCACTCAAGACAAGAAGCAAACAACTGACCTTTAGATCATAACCAAAAGCAGCCCTCCAAAAGGCAAAGTTTTAAAATTATAAATTAAAAATCTGGGTATTGACGATTTTTTTATGAATCATTTTTGAAATGATAAAACAAAAATAAACATAATTGATTTTAACCCTTGGATACAACGTGTCATTTTTTAATAAATGAGTCATTTTTATAAAGAATTGATGATTGATGAATGACAAAAAAATCTAACTTTTTATGGAAAAAAATCAATTTAACCTCTTGAATATTAAATCAGATTAAGCGTTTTGATAGTCAAAAGGCAGAAATAAAGTATTTATTTGAGAAATTCTATTAGACATAATGTAAATAGCTCATTCACAGTCTATTGATATTATTCAAATGGGCTTTACAAACATCTTTTGAAATTATTACATTCTTAAGGAATTTATAGTAAAATGCAGATTCATATGATGATTATAATCTTAATTATTATAACCTAGAAAGACTAAATTATCGAAAATTCATGAACCATTCATCTATCTACTGTAAAATCTTTTGATTATTATATTATAGATTAGAGACGAATAACTTGGTAAAAAAAAAGTCACATAGTTAAATAAAAGTTTCACTTTAAAAAAAGTAAAAGTAAAAAGTTAAACATTATCATTATCAATGTTTATAATCTTATCTCATCAAGCAATTTTTATTCAAATCATATAATATCAAATTGATTTTTTTTCCATAATGGCGATATATTTTTGGGGTCCTGGAACATTTATTTATATCATTGGTATTATTTAAATAAATATTCATTGGACTGCCTGGGATCCGAACCCGTGCCCCCTGGCTTAAAGACTATCAATATTGACATTTGATCAAATTGATTTAGATTTTGTAGACTTATTTATAAATAATGAAGCCCTGTGAGTAGACTACCATCAGTACCGGATGATCTATTACTTTCTCTTACCCTAAATATGAAATATAGAGAGAGAAAGTATTGCGATCATGTTTTTTGATAAAAAACTATAAAACCTCAGAGAAATTTTTTCAAATATTGTATATTTTAATTTATTTAATAAAAATAAATTAAAGAAAATAAAGAGTAAGTGAAGAGGATATAATAAAAAATTAAGTCAACTTTTCCCTTTAACAAATTAAGACTGTCATGTACAGTGAGCGCCACAATTAAGTCCCCACCTGATAGCTTTAGCCTTAAGTATGGTTTATGGTATGGAATATGATAAATGGTGAAATAATTTTAAATTTTAAAAATTTAAAATAAAATTATCTGTACCAGATTTCACGTTTTAACTTTTCGGTCATTAAAATTGTTTCACTGTACACCATATACTATAGCATATACTTAAGGCTAAAGCTATCAGGTGGGGACTTAATTGTGGCGCTCACTGTACTTGATATTTTATATTTGTTAATTAATATTCAGGCCCCGGTACTGTAATTGTTTTTTTTTTTTTTAGGAGGAGGGCTGAAATTTTTGTTGACTCATCTTGGAAGATGGGGTTTGGAGGGAGCGAGCCCCCCCGTGAAACAATAGTTCATTTTTTTTTTAAATCAGAAAATTTTTATCTTTAACAAAATCTGCAAAAAATATATAGTAAAAACGATTCTTACTCAATTTTTTCTTTAAAAACCTAAAATATCTAGTGTAAATTAAAGGCCTCTGGGGGGGGGGACTATGGTCCTTCCCAAAGAAAAGAGCCTTTTTATATTCTTTTATTTATTTTTTTTTTTTTAAATTTGTTTCAAAGTCTTTTTTGTCATCTGAGGCCATTTAGACCTCGCCCCGTTTTTTTTAACACTCACTTTTTTTCCATTCACACTCACACACACATACACATAGTCTTTTCGACAACTTAGTCCATATAACACTTATTTTATGATAATATATATTGGGAGTCCAGGCATTTTTATTTAAGCCATTTGGTATCCAAACAATGGCGTCATTTCAACTTTTTCTTGGAGGGGGGCAAACATTTTTTTTTTCTTTCTTAAAATTTACTTACAAATGGGTACTCAAATTTGGCCAAAACATATTTAATTTAATTAATTGTTTAATTTTGTACAGTTTGTATACTCATAGATGTATTTTGGGGTATTTTATTTAGAATAATATAAAATTTTATAAAAATCAGAGCCCTTGGGGGGAGGGGGGCATTTGCCCCCCCCAAATAACGCCACTGTATCCAAATGGCTTAAATAAAATAATCGGACTGCCTGGGATCCGGACCCGCAACCTTTGGGATAGAAGCCGTCCCTATTTCAATTGATTGGTATCCACTTCCACTAAAATTAATTTCTCGCTTGGGGCGGATTGTGAATCTTTGACCTTTGGCACCAGGAACTAATGCTCTAGCTCTGAGCCTTA
>JAKCPI010005916.1:0-60721 GCA_023213315.1 Euborellia annulipes
ATACTCATTTTTAAGTTCATTTTTGGCATCTGAGGTCATTCAGGCTTTTTACTAAATTAATTAGTAGGCCTATCCATTGTGATTTAAAAAGAATTTCCGCTTGGAACGGGAAGCGAATCTCTGAAACTTTAGCACAGGAATTGTGCAGAAGCCCAAGAAGCAGTTCAATAAAAAAACAAATTTTTGAAATTAAGATGTTAATACAAAAATAAAGTTTTGAACTATAGTTATAAAAAATTAAAATTTAATATTCAAAAGTGATTAACTCAAGGTTTTATGAATCAATCACCTAAAGTTAATAAAGGTAATTTTTTAAAGAGAATTGTTTTATTCATAAAAAAAGTCATTCTAACCATAAAATAATAAAAAGACTTATTACTTTTCCAGTCATAAATTTCTCATTCGTTTCATTATAATAATATGAAAAATATCTGAAGAGATCTCCCCTTACCGACTTTCACGTACCTACTCTAAAAATGCTTGATTATCTCAAAAGTTTTCGAAAAAAAAAACGTGTAAGAACTAAATTCATTAAAATAATGTACTTTATCATAATATGTCAAAAAAATATACAAATTTCATTAAAAAAAAAAGTTTGTTTATAATTACGAATGAAGTTTGACTCTTTATGAAATACACTAGATTGTGATATTATTGTAGTTAATTTTAATAAAGTGAAATGCAATTAAGAGAAGCTTAAAAAACTACAACTACTAAATAGGAACGGGGTCTAAATGGCCTTCTATGCCGAAAAAGACCTTAAAAAAAATTAAAAAAAACTTATTAAGGTAAAGAACCCCATCCTGTATAGGTACAGTACCTGAGAGATTCACTGAACTCCAGGGCTATATATTAATACTCTTCCCCCCCCCTTCCTCCCACCAAAAAAGTTTAAATTTTTTTTTAATATTTCATATTTTTATAATATTTTTCCTTTGAGGATACCCGGATTCTTGAACTGTGATCCCTAAAAATTTAATAAAAATAATTTTTATTTTTTTTTTGCACTAGAAATTTAAGGTTGGAATTCAAAGTTACCCTCAGTGGCTCTTGATATAAATTTACTTTAATATATATAAGAACCACATATCATCAATCTGATTCGAAAATATGTCTTAAACGAGAAAAATATTTTTTTTTTTAAAGACTTCCACATTTAAATTTAAAATAAATAGAGGGAATTCTTGTCATGGAGAAGGGAGGGGAAGGATCAAGAAGGGACCACCGCACCTGATGGCAAGATAGTATTTTTCATTTTTTGAATGAGAATTTGAACATAGTTGCCAGTACACGATTTAAATTTTAAATAAATGATGAATACTGGCCGCGGAGAAGGGAAGGAAAGGGACTATAGAGGGTCACCCCAGCTGCTGGCAAGATAGTACTTTTCATTGTTTGAGGTCTTAAGTATAAAGATTTGAACATACCAGGTAGTTGCAGGTCTTCACATTATCATAGCACCTATTCCATTTATTTCTTTTATAAATAGGAGGAGAGGGGGTAAAAAAAAATTGGACCAAGAAGATTCGGATTTTTATTCTTGAGGAGCTATTTTCGCCAAAATCCATTGGCGGAATTCCGTCCTTACATGTTGTATACTGAACTACCTCCAGCGCCCGATCTATTAGGCCATATAGACTATTATCGATACTTATTATTTAATTAATAGACAGTATATATTTGGGGGTACAGGCACATTCTTTATACCATTTGGAATCCAAATTCATCGGACTGCTTGGGATCCAATCCAGCTCCCAGTAGCTTTAAGACTATTATTATTGAAATCTGCCAATAACTAGCCTCCACGGCCATGGGGTGGGGGAGGGGAAGAAGTTTTCTGTAAACATTTTAAGAGTTTTCCTTTCTTTTTCTTTCAATATTTTTAAATTCGTAAATCTTCTTATATTTTATCCCTTGCATTATTAAACCTAATAACAAATCCAATGGTTTTCGGAGGTGGAAATACAATTTAAAGGTGAAATTGAAAAACTTGGTAGCTATTTGAGGTTTAACTTGTCCCCCAATAAGCGGGTTTTAAAAAGAGAACGCACCTGAATGGTATTCGGGATTACTTAAGCCGGACTTAACACCTTCGCAGAACAGACTTCCCGATGAGTTCAAATATAAGCCGGTCAAAATGACATTTTCCTTTTCAGGAATACATCTCATATTGTAACTTTATTCATATATATTATATTAAATCGCGTTCAAATTATAATTCGATTAAATTAAAAAAAAAAACTTCTTAATATCACTTCAACTTTGATTCAAGTATTTTCTTTTGTTCTTTCATTGTTTTTTTTTTCAAGAATCTCTTTTAATAACCTTAGAGAGTGAATTTAAAGATG
The DNA here is from genome assembly GCA_023213315.1 of Euborellia annulipes. Classification (NCBI taxonomy): domain Eukaryota; kingdom Metazoa; phylum Arthropoda; class Insecta; order Dermaptera; family Anisolabididae; genus Euborellia; species Euborellia annulipes. Next base: position 2,349 of record JAKCPI010005916.1, read on the forward strand.
AGAACGATAGGACTTTTTCCATTTTCATTTTTATGAAAAGTTAATTTTAAATTTATTTCAACTTTTATGTTTGCATTGAGTCGTAAAATTGCATATTAATAAGAGGAGAGGCGTTTCACATCAAAACACTTATATTTTTTTAGATAGTTTAAAACTTTGAGTATTTTTTACACATAATGAAATAAAAAAAAAATAAATTTCTGAATCCTTGGTTATTCTGTATTATAAACCACGAAAAAGATAAATAGATAATAGACACACATCACTGAGACAAACAGCAACAAATTATTAGTAAAAACTATTATAATTATGTATTAAATAATTATTTTTATAAAGCTGAAATATTACTATGATAATAGATTAAAATAAATCAGGTGTGACTGGTCGCACAACACACAACTTTCTCTTACCTTCGGTAATTGTTCTGTCCTTGTCACTCCTGAATTTTGTGTCAACTTATATTTATATTTAACAAGACTGTGAGTGTGGGGCCAAACATCCCACCATGGCCCCTGGGAATCGAACCCAGGATCTCCGACTTTCCGGGGCATAGGCGTGCTGTCCATTGCACCAGGCCACCGGACCCTCGACCTCATGGACAGCACGCCTATGCCCTGGAAGGGCGGAGATCCTGGGTTCGATTCCCGGGGGCAATGGGATGTTTGGCCTCACCAATAAACGTGCTGTCCATTGCACAAGGCCACTTGATGAGATCGAGGGTCCGGTGGGCTGGTGGAATGGACACATAATGACACAAATGAAATGAAAATGTAACATGGACAGCACGCCTATGCCCCGGAAAGGCGGAGATCCTGGGTTCATTTCCCTGGGGCCATGGGATGTTTGACCTCACCAATAAACAACACTCACAGTCTTGTTTTTTTTTTTATTTATTTCCCTTAGCCAGAGGCACAGTCTTGTTAAATATATATATGACTTGTTATGTCCGAATCGAGGTATTTTGAATACTATTATCTTATTAAAAAATATAGATCTCGAAAAATATTTAACTTATATTTAGTTTCGGACAGTACGGTACATGCTCTTTAAAATGTATATTCTTATTTTTCACTTGAAATCCTATGAAGGCCACTTTACTCCTGCAGTTTGAGAGAAATGTGTGTGCTCTGTGACCAGTCACACCAGACCTCTTTTTTGGACTATGAGGACATCAAAACATGTATTTCCATCAAAATTTCGACATCGAATTTTTGACATGAATCTAATACTTTCACTCTCAATATATTAGCATATCGCCTGCTGAGAATCATAGTGCTGAAAGTCCGAAATTCAACAATTCAAGAAAAGGCATTGAAAATTTTATAAACATAAGAAAACATTTAAATAGCCGGGCAACAAATGAATAGGCCAGAATTAACAGCAAAGAATGGAAATATATTTTAGTCACTTTGACAGTCAAAATAGAAATACGTTTTAACGTTTGGTAGGCTTTACTCAAAATTTACTCAGAATTTTCGGACTTTCGCCACTATGATTCTCAGCAGAATAGAATTGAATAGAAAATTTTTTATAAATAAGATAAAGTAAAAGTTATAGGAAAATTTGGTCTAATATATAAAAGAAAAATTTTGAAAAATTCTAACCTGAACCATTATAATAATATTAAAAAATGTATTTATTAATAAAACAAAAACCGAAAAGACTTCTGCTGGATAAGATCCCTCTATACTTCTTTCTTCTTTAATTTGGCCTCAACATAAAAATTTTCCAACCATCACTGTTTATACATGAAATACAAACATTTAATTCTTTTTTTTTTTTTTTAGTAGAGAACATTCATTCATACTCTAAACGAGTATATACTATATATATATCTGTATATATATGTGTAAATGTAAAAGAGAGAGATGGGAGAAGCGAAAGAAGGAGGCTCCATGTCTTTGTAGGAAAAAAAAAACTACCACCAGAGACGAAGGCAGAGTAAATTAAATCTAATGATTAGGCGGCCACGCAATGGGGGTTGATGATATTTAATAATGTACAACCCTGCGCCCTGAAGCCCGGGAGCCCCACCCATGCCCTCAGCCCTCCGTCTCTCTTCTCCTAATGAATATAGATAACTTTTTTTCGTGGCTCGTACTCAGGATCCAACTCTAGTATAGTAGCAAGGGCATACAAAAAATGACGAAGATTTTCGAGATTTATATCTGCTCTGACGCGATATATAATTCACTTGGGTCAGCCTCTCTCTCTCTCTCTCTCTCTCTCTCTCTCTCTTATTTTATCAAAAGGCTGACTTTTAGACCTGGTCTCTCTCGTTTTTTTTTCTTTTACAATTAAAAAAGATAACTCCAACAAATTAGGTTAGATAATTTTTATAAAACTACACAACATATCTTTTTTTTTCTTTATTAACTAAACTCATTTTAGAAATAGTTTTTATCAGATTTTAAAATAATAACACAAAAACAAATTAACATATTATTTTAATCACTTTTATTTTCAATAGTAGGCCTATTCTATTTTAGAATCAGAAAAAAAAAACTATTGGATTATAATTTGAGATAAAAAATTAATTCAATTATTTTTAATTAAATAAAAAAAATATTTCTCAAACATAAAAATTGCATATCCAATACACAAGAGGTTAAACTGATATAAACCGGATTAAAACTAATAGGTATTATATTTCTAAAAATAATATAAAAAATTAAATAATTGCTTAGTATTAGAAAAGAGAAGAGGATAACTTAATACTATAAAATATTCGATTTGTATTAATTAATTTTTACAGAAACAAAAAATTCAATCAGATAAATAATCCGTATTAGTATCGGAATGTCCATACTTAAATTCTAATCCATTTTTCTAATTATTTTATATTAAATTACATATTGAAGGCACTGAATTAATTTACTGTAAGTGAATGTAAATTGAAATTTGAAAATATTCGTAAGACTGGTTTCTACAATACAATACAAAGTGTAGAAAAAAATATAGAAAATTTCTTAAACAAGCAATTGTCAACTTAATAAAATTACAGAAATTAGTTTATTTTTTAGTATAAGGGTATTTTATGGCTGGTGGAATTTGTATCAGGAATGAAAGTTAGAAGAAAACGCAGCCAAAATTTTTTCTTTAAAAATATATTTTAACAGCTGACGTTTCGGCTTTGGAGGATGGCTTTGACCAAAGCCGAAACGTCAGCTGTTAAAATATATTTTTAAAGACAAAAATTTGGCTGCGTTTTCTTCTAACTTTCATTACTGATAGTTTATTTTTATTTTTTATAAAATATAGACAACCCAACAAGTGTCCAAACAGTAATGGCGTTATTTATTTATTTTTTAATTCGTTTAAGGTCTTTTTCGACATCTGATCCCGTCTCTTTTTCAATTGATTGAAATAAATATTTTCGCCTGGGTCGGGATGCGATTCCTCGACCTTTGGCACCAGAGGCTAATGCTCTACCTCTGAGCCCTAAGGCTATGACGTTTTTGATTAATTAAGATTAAAATAATTGTTTATTGTTTAATTAATTAATTGAACACTCAGCTACGTTGGCTTATCCCAGAGCGGTAAACAAAATCTCCATTAATGAGTTAATTTGTTGGGTTGTCTACCATCCAATAATCAAACAACTGTGGCGCAACCAATATTTGTTTCTGTGGGAGGGGGGGGGGAGGTTGATACTTTTTTAATAAACTTTTTTTTTAAAAACAGGCTGTTATTTTTTTCTTTTTGTAATATACTTATATATAGCATTTTGAATTATTTTTCTCTCCTGGGGGGGGGGGGGGGGGGTTAAAACCCTACACCCCTCAGGATTAAAATCCTAGCCCCCCTCCCTGATTGCATCACTGACTGATACTCATCGTTTTACATTTTAACTTGATCTTATATTGTAATTTCAATTTTTTGAATTTCTTCCTTTATTTAAATTAAAAAAAAAAAAAATTCATCAAAATGATTGATGTCTCTCATGAAAGTTAAAAAGACTAATTAATTTCTAAATTGGAAAATAGAAAATATAAATTGAATCGTTTATCAATAGTTTTTTTTAAAACTATTTTTTATCATTTATTTATTTATTTTTTTTTTGTCATCCTAATAGAATTTTTATTAAAATATATTTTGGAGCCATTATCAGTTTTGTCAACAGAGTTAGCTGACTGGCTGGCAAACAGCAGTTTTATGTGGTTTTTCTTAATGTACTTTTCCCAATAATCGATACGAGGTCAGCTGACTATTCATATGCTTTCCTTTAGCAAAAACCTATGTAAACAATTTATTATGATGAATTATGGCTTCTAAAAACAGGTAAAACCAATTAATTTTCAAATGTTATTGATCATATTATGACTGAAGGGAGTACCACGCCTTTTCGGGAAAATTAACAATTTATAAACATCTCTTTAAAGTTTAAATACAATAAAAAAATGTTAATTATTCTCAGAGGTTCAAATTATTTTAATTTTAATAAATAACAATAAATTTAAACCATTTTGTATACAAAACACCTAATATTTATTTAATTGTTGAGCTCATTGCTTACAAATAATAGAGGTAGAGCATTAACTTCTGCTGTCAAAGGTCGAGGAGTCGCATCTCGTACCAGGTGAAAAAATTTATTTTAATCGAATTGGCTAAATCAATTTAATTAAATAGTAATGGGATCCAAATGGCCTCAGATGCAAAAAAATACCTTGAACAAATTTAAAAAAAATTCCAAATAGAACATTATATACGAGGGGTGGCCAACCCAAATGATCTTTCGGATTTGGAAATGTATCATAGCTCCGCGGGCCGCATATAAATAAGAAATTAAGTATGCTGGGACGATTAAGGAAAAACAAACCAGCGACTGATTTCCACATCAAAATAAATAATAATTTATTGGCAAATATTTCGCCTGACGCAATCCATCCTCAGGGCATCAAATTATACATAAGTGGAGCGTGTTTCAAAATTATAAAACATCCCATAAGAAGATATTCTATAACATATATCTCCATATTAGATTTAAACTCACTTTAGATATTTTTTTTGTGTGAAAAAAATAAAATAAATATATTTTTTAAGTGTGATGAACTTCGGGCCGGAAAAATGTTCAAGGCAGGCTGCAGGTCGTCCACCCCTGCTATATACTGTAGAGTCCTATCCTGTCCTATTCTAATTGATTTTCATTTTAATTTTAAATTATATCGTATACCTACGCTAGATTTTTCTTTTAGCACAGGTTTTTTTTTCTGATAAGAATTAATTCATCAGTGTCGGCTTTTCACAACATCATTCATTCCTTCAGCCACGTTTCTTCGCAATTTTTTCTCTTCCACTTTGATATTTATTAGATTCACGTTTATTTATCTTTTTTTCGCCTATTTTGTTTATCTTTGTCGCTTCTTTTGTCTCTCTTCACTTGAGTAGTTTGGATCGATACTTTTGCCCTGGAGCCTATATTTCTTTACCTATTGTAAGATTCTTGCAACGTACACAAATGTCAAGACTAGTAAGCAATAAAGGCGTTAGTAAATAAAACATAAATGTCTAATATAGCTAATAAATAAATGAAATAATAATAATAATAATTTATTTGTACGTAATGAAAGCTTTAATTAAAAGAATAAATAAAAAATATAGCCTTTAAAGTCCTGAGGCTATTATAAACATTAATTATAATTCATATACTCTAAATGAATGGCTCCTACCTTAAATATTCAAGAATTATTCAAAAACTATAATTGCCTAATCATAAAAATTTTCACGATAAGGAAGAAAAAAGTGTATAGACAGTTTTTTTTTTTCTAAAAGCCATTTAGATCATATTATATAGCCTACACACATTTCCTATCCTATCCCGTGACTTTATCGTTAAGGTGAGAGTTTTTTATATTATATTAACATCAAAGAAAAATAATCATGCGATAATATGATTTATTAAAAAAAAAAAAATGAATTAAATTATTTGTTTTTAATTTATACATTCATTCATCTTACAGATTAATACTTTTATGCAGTTTGATAGCGTGTTATAACGAAAGCTAACGTCAAAAAATAAAGTTCATATATTAAAATTAGTAGTACTGATTATAAGTTTAGATGAATAGTTTTTTTAAATTAATAAAAATATCTAATATGAATAATAGTAGAAAATATTTTCATTTCTATATAAATAATTGGCGCCATACTTGTTAGTCTTTTTGTTTCACCTTCTATGACATATTATAATTTACTTATTTTATGTTACAGCCTACAATCCATGTTAATTTTATATAAATTTTTTCCGGATTTTAAAACTGTTTTAGTATATCCTAATTGGACTGTTATGCACGAAGGAACCAAGCGCCATTAACCTAAATCTGAGATAGAGGGCATTTTATTTGCACAATTGTAAACAAACTCAATGGCAATGACTTGTTTTCTTGTTTTATACAAAAAAAAAAGTGAACAGAATAATAATGTTTGCGATTTAAATAAAAAAGTAGATCTTCTTTTCCCTACAAGATGGCTGTATTATCTCAATTTCGATCATAATGGCGCTTGGTTCCTTCATGCATAACATGATCCAATTAATTTGCAGACTAATAGAATTAAACTTATTAAAATGTTTGAGATCTTTAACAATTTATTTTCATATCATAAATCTAAAAATATTCCGTAAGTACTAGGGTTTGAAATTTCACAAAAAAAAAAATTTATTTCCTTTTAATTCATTCTCTCATTTTACATGCCAAACTATTTTTTAGGACAAAATAGTTTATTCTAGGGCTAAATAGTTCGTCCTAAATGCTTTCGGATAAACTGTTTTTTTGCCTAGATGAAACTACAGTAGTTTAACTTAACGTACTTAGGATAAACTAGTTTGGGCTAAGAGAAATCAGTTTATTCTAAAACGTTTACCCTCTGACATATTTATTGTGTAAATTTTTAAATTATTATACTGATGGCAACCATGGGACCTTCTCCACGCCTCCTCCCCGAGGCCACTCGCCAGAGGTTTCGCCTTGTTTGATATTGCTTCACTGCAAAAATCTTGGTGGCTATTTCTCAACTCTATTGCCAGGCTTCCCCTTTTTCTCTACTTGATAAAAAAAATTAAAAGATTCTTAAACATTAAAAAAAAAAATAAATAAATAAATAAAAATGATTAAAAAACAGAAAACAAATTTTGTTTTAACCACACTGTAAAATTTTGGCATTATACATGTATAGGAAGTCTGTTCACAAACTGTTTATGAATATTCAATTTGGGTATATGGAAAGTTATATACCAAAAATGAACTTTCTATTCGGGTATATGAAAAAATTATTTTCGGGTATATGAATAAATTATTTTTGGTATATGAAATTTAAATTACGGGTATATGAAAAAATATTTTCGGGTATATGAATAAATTATTTTTGGTATATGAAATTTAAATTACGGGTTTATGAGAAATAATATACTTTTTTGTGAAAAATGAAAGTAGGAGAACTTTAATTATAGACCACATATTTGTATTAAATATTTATTAAAAATATATAAATACTGTACAAATATATTTATTTTTAATAAATATTTAATACAAATATGTGGTCTATAATTAAAAATTCTCCTAATAATAATATTTCAAACCACAAAAGCTTTAATAAACAAAAATTAAAGTCCTTACGAGTTTATAGTTTTGAGGGAAAGTGAGTGGTCTAGGTGAAATAATAGTTTTTTTTATTTATTTTATTTTTTATTTATTAAAAAAAAATTATATTATATTAAAATATACAATTTTACTAAATAATAAAACAAATTAAAGTATTAAAATAATAAATTTGTATCAAAAAATAAATTTTTATACATTTCAAGTAAATTTAACACAAATAAAATCATTTTAATTATTTAATAAAAAAATATGTCGATTTTCATCTTCTTTGAGAAGTAATAAAGAGTTACATTTATTGCAGTATGATTGGAGTATTAACTAACCTCACCTGAAAAAGACAAACTAATTGATTTGAAATTGAGAAAAAAAATTTCAATGAAAAAATTCAAATTCAATATTACGATTTTGTTAGTAAAATGTTCCAATATATTGATTAAATATTTATATTTCATTTTAAATAATAATAATTCAATTATCTATGTTAAATCAGCTACTTCAAAAACAGAATTTGTGCAACCAGAGTTGAAGTTTTATCCGCCGAGTATAATGCGTTTTATACATGTATAAAACTATCGCGGATAAAACTAGGCGATGTATAAAAGGTATAAAACTGTAAAAAACAATTCTCTCCTGAAAAAACAGTTAAAAGTTTTCATATTTTATAATGTTCTAAAGCATTGACGATGTTGTTTGCTTTTATTTAGTGAATAATATAATCAAAATGTTAATAATTGAAAAATGAAATTTTATTTGAACTTCCTTTCTCGTCGGGTTTGATGATAAGTTTTATAATTTTATAGTTTTATAAAGTTTTATCGAATTTTTGTATAAAATGAAAATTGTGTATAAAACTTTTGGTGAACTAACCAATTTCTTGTATATTTTAAAATTAATTATTTTGGTGAAATTGTTAATTTTAATTTTAATTTTATAGTATTTAGTTGAATTATTTATAAAAATTATTTAATTAGTATGATTTTAATATATTTAAATATTTAAATAGTTTAGAGCGGAATTTCAAAAGAATTTAATAAATTTAGATTGTGAAATAAATTTTAAAAGAATAATTTAAGTTTCTTAAAATAATTATAAAATAATATTAATAAAAATTCTTGAGGTAGTCGAGTTATTTGAGAACGTTTAGACCAGGGATTCTCAACTTGTGTGTTTAACGATTTCAAAATTTGGGCACACAAAGAAAAAGATAAGTTTAAAAGTTGGTAATTTGTTCATAAATTTATATTAATTTATTTACATCCTGGGGTATTAAAATTAAACTAGAAAAGTATATGAAAAAGAAGGAAAATTCATATTTTTTAAAGGATATATTCATATATTGTATATTAATTTTAGTCATATCCTGGTCTATTAAAATTAAAAAAATTTATGAGATATGAATGAAAATTCATATTTTTTTACAGTGCAATTATATTAATTCCTCTAATATTCAGCCAATCGATGGAACCGATTAACTTAACTATTAGAGATAGAAGATTCCAAGAATATGAATATTGTGAAAATTTACTTAGGTAAAGGTTTGACTTATAAATTTTTTTTAAAGGTTACAGCCATTTAAACCCCGTTCCTTTTTAGTTAAATTGAGTGGTAGCCAATTCAAATGAAACAAAGTATTTCACCTGGGACGGGTTGTGAACCCTCGACCTCTAGCACCAGAAATAAATATGTATGCTCAATGAAAAAATTTAAGATTTTTTTAACAGAAGATAAATTTATTTTTTTCTTGGGTTTCCCAAAATCAAAATGAGAAAATTAAATTATATCTACTAAGAATAATATTTTCGAGTTTGAATATAAATTAGTCTTAAAAAATAAGAATATAGGCTTAAATAAATAGAAAATTTTCTCTTTTGTTTTATTGTTGAGTTAATGGAGTTTATAAACTTATGCCTCTCTTCTTCAGAGTTAAATAATTTTTGCAAATTGTTACTTTGTCTCTTTCTCTCTCTCTCTCTCCATTCACTTGTTAGTTCGTTTCTCTTCCATTCCACTCTCTTTCTCTTTCTCTGTTACAATATAGATATTTCTTTTCCTAATGCGAGATTCTTGCAGCGTACATGAATGTCAAACCTCGTCAGCAATAAAGGCTCTAGTAACTAACTAAACATAAGCAGCTTTTGGATATATTTGCAAATTAGATTACAAGTTTCTAGCAACTGTGAATTCATCAAACAGGTTGGTTGAGCTAACGCTGTACACTACAAGGAGTTTGGTGCTTGAGTATAACAATCTAGTAGGCAACTTACAATCTCATTAGCCACTGTCTTTGAGCTCATGATACGTGAGGGCTAACTAATAAAATATCCTCAGTTGGCTAAGGCAAATTTTGTCTGTCAGTTACTGGACAAACTTTAATAACTTCTCATTGGTTCAATAAATTTAGGGAAAGTAAATTTAAAAATTATTAGGTTATATATTGATGATAAAATATAAAAGTGTGGACGCTCATTGAAACTAAAATCAATAATGAGGAATAAATTTATTCATTAAAAATATTCAACTATATTATTCAAAACATTATTTCTCTTACTATAGTGCATAAAAAAGAGTTTTTTTTACTTTCTCTTACCTATATATGAATATATATACTAAGGGAAGGTAATATGGAATAGCCGGGTAATATGGAATATCGGCAAATCTCGGGGTAAGAGAAAGCAGTGCGACCAGTCACACCAGGTTTTTGTGTCGACATATATTTGCGTAAGGTTTTCAACCGATCCACCACTGCGGAATTGATGCTCCAGTTGTCGGTCATTTATTCCATATTTTTTATTGATTTAGATTTAATTTTAATTTACAATTACGAGAGCCAACGGTCGAAATTTTAAATATTATTATTTAATAAGTTAGTAATATTTTTTAATGACTTTAGATAAATATATCCAATAGAAATTTTAGTTCCAAGCAGCTTAGCTATTATATTTATAACGTGTATAATAGAGTTATAATACATGTATGTAATAATCAAATCCAATAACTTGCAAACAACCTCGTCTGCTAATAATTAGCACGAAATATTCCATAAAGCCTCAATAACTCTGTTGAATATGGTTATTAATTCACTCATTATATATAATAGTTCAGAATAATTTATTGAGAATCATAATTAAATTCCAATGAAAAATTTATTGAAATAAAAAAATCTGGTGTGACTAGTCAACATACAATTTATAAACATGGGAAATATTTATGTTTTGTTAGATTTTGATAAAGGGCAGGTTCAGCCTATCAAAATCGAATACATTCACAGCCCCTCATTTATTTATATTTTGTTACCATGGCAACTATTTATTCTATCTTTCCTATGAAGTACAAGAGTAAAGTGGTCTTAATAAGATTTCAATGGCAAAATGAGAATATATGATACATTTCAAAAAGCTCTAAAAAATAATTGATTTATGAATTTTAATCAAAATCGTTGGAGCGAATTTTTGGAAAATAGAAACAAACTGAAAAAGTGCATAAGTAAAGTACTAGTACTCTTTGGTCGATTTTGTTCAAAAGCTTCCTGTCAGATCCCAGGAGGGTGCCTAACTTAAATATAAAATTTCAACTTCCAAGCTCTTTTCATTCGGGAGATACCCCTAGTATTTTGTTCAGAGACAAACACACAGACAGACCATGTCGCGAAAACCACTTTTTTGAATTCAGGGGACCTCAAAACCCCCAAAATCTCGACATCGAATTTTTGACAATACCCATAATCCAATAATTTCTCTCTCTCTATATGTTAACACATAGAGAGGTAAGAGAAAGTAAAAATAGATATTTTGAGGAAAAGATATCCGGATCTTTATTATAATACTTTTAATTGTATCTAATCTACCTATTTAAGTTAATATATAAAGAACAAAAGTATTGCTTATGTAAAAATTCCATGTCAAGATTTTTATGGGAATACTTATTTTGACAATTCTATTAAATTTGGTAACGATCGATTAGAAGTTGTGAATTTTCTATTAATATACAGAGTACAGGAAAAGTTCTGAACAATATTTAAACCTGATATAAAGCATCGAAAAAAATGAAGAAATAAAATAGCAAAGGCCCCGAAGAGCTCTGGAGAGCTAGGAGATTGAAATTTTATATTTAAATTAGATACCCCCCCCCCCCCGAGACGTGACACGAAGCTTTTGAACAAAATCCGTCAAAGAGCACTAGCACTTTACTGATGTACTTTTTCAGTTTTTTTCGCTCTTACGTTTTTGATTAAAATTCAAAAATCAATTATTTTTTAGATGGTCTTTAAAATGTATATTCTCATTTTGCTCTCAAAATTGTTTTAAGACCACTTTATTCTTGTACTTCATAGGAAAGATAGGAGAAATGGTTGCCATGGGAACAAAATATAAATATTTTCCCATGTTTATTAATTTTACATCTTGTAATATCGGCGGAACTAAATATATGTAGACACAAAAAATCTGGTGTCACAACCACAGAACACAACTTTCCATTACCGAAGGTAAGAGAAAGCTGTGAGCTGTGCGACCAGTCACACAAGATTTTTAAAAATAGACCTAATACCAATTTTAGAATAAAAAATTTTTCTACGTAGCTAGTAAAAAAAAATTTTAACTTTTTTTTGTAAATTGACACATCAAATCTGATTACATATTTTGTATTTTCATTTATATCAGAGTTTATATTTAGATTATTAATTAAATCTTCTAGCTTTCCTTTTGTTATAAATGTTTTTATCAATTTTTCAATTAGTTTTAATTAAGCAAATCAAATGCCGTAGTTTAATTAGTTAACATTTTTCTCTTGAATTGTATACCATCAACTAATTTCTCTAAAAGATCCATTCATTTATCACTGAAAAACAAAACATTTTCCCAACTTAAGTTCTCAATGCTCACGTCATTTGCCTTTGTAAAACATTGATCGCCAAAATATTCACACAAAATGAGAAAACGAGCAAAAAAGCGAGTCACGCCAAACTTAGATAATGCAATTATTTACTCATATATCATTCTATTGAAATATAATTATTTAAAAATAACAGAAAATTAGGAAGAAAAGAGAAGGGGGAGGGGAAATTGGCACACCATACCAGGCACCCTAATTCATTTTTACTCGTTCGTGGCAATGCCCTATATTTCTCTATAATCGTAAATAATTCTTTATTCTGTTTGTAATGACCCTACAGATTCAGCACAAAACACAACTTTCAATTTCCGAAGAAAGTAGGTTGTGTGCTGTGCCACTAGTCACACCAAATGTATTTAATTTTTGTTTTTATAGGCAACCTCTATTTGCATCTACATACCGGTAAATACTTGCATTTCAAGCTAGCCTTTGTTTGTTTAAATTAATGGAGTCGCCTGTTAGTTAGGCAACCCGGAGTGTTTCCTAGCTGCAGACTTAAAACGTTCCGCACGCCGTTTGAAGCCCTGCGCAACGCGACGGAGTGCGCAATGCGTGTTTCGCCTGCGTTTTAGACACCGACTTTTTATTTTTTTAATAAATAATTTTTTAAGTCATTTCGGCATCTTAGGCCATTTAGGCTTTAAACGATACGTAGATTAATGGGTTGCAGACATTTATTTGGTATGGAAATGATTTAAATTACAACAAAACAAACAAATGCTTGGATCGAAGATATGTTATTAGCCTATATATAGAAAGTATTGGATTCTTGTCAAAAATATGATATCAAAATTTTGATGGAAACGCGTTTTGAGGTCCCCTAAATGGAAAAAACTGGGTCCCGCAAAATTGTCTGTTTGTGTCTCCTTCTGAGCGTGTTCAATTTAAAGCATGAAGAGGCTGAAATTTTATATTTACGGTAAGTTAGGCGTTCCCCTGAGACTTGAAAATTAGCTTTTGAACAAACTTAGTCAAAAAGTACTAGTACTTTATTGATGCACTTTTTCAGTTTTTTCCGTTTTTCTCAAAATTCGCTACAATGATTTTGATTAAAATTCATAAATCAATTATTTTTTAGATCCACTTTAAAATGTATATTCTTATTTTGTCCTTAAAATTATGTGAAGCATACTTTACTTTTGAATTTCATAGGAAAGATTAATGAAATGGTTGACATGGCAACAAAATGTAAATTGTATACCTTGAATAATATTTCGCCATCGCGGGTTCGGATCCTAGGCAATCCAAGGATTTTATTTAAGCCATTTGGTTACCAAATGGCTTAAATAAGAATGCATGGACAATAAATATATATTAATAAATAACAGTTATCTTCAAAGTCTTAAATGACCTAAGTTGCCGAAAAGACTCTGTTAAGAGAAAGTTGTGTGCTGTGCGACCATTCACACCAGGTTTTTTTCAAACGTTTGTGTACATACTTAAAATATCTACTATTAGTAAAAATAAAGAAAATTCCAGCAACTTTTTCATTTACTAGTCATGTCAAGATTTATATGTTGGTAGGAAAAAATTCATCGAAACTTTTTTTTTTCTCGGTAAACTTTCTTCTGTTTGTTTAGTTTTGACATAAACTCTTCGAAACTATAAAAAATATATTATCAGACTTTTCAATCATTAATTGATGACAAACATTTGTTTCTTCAATTATTTTTCTTTCTCCCTTACGAGAAAAAAAACGTCTATTCACGAACGAATCCGCGTATGTTTGGATAGTATAAATTATAAAAATATCGTATTTGTATATTAATGAAAACGTATAAACAAGTAATAAATTATCCTGATTATAATTTGAATTTCATAAAAGACCAAATTATTATCCCAAATATTTAATAACTTCATCAACTTCTTCATTAAATATGAAAATAAATTTTGTTTGTGGGCTTGGATTAATAGCACAGTGATTCATAATTGTCCTTAAAAAAAATGTAATAAAAATAAAATTATCTATAATAGTATCGTGGGAAGGAGTGCAGATGGGGGCGGTGCGTTACACCATATTTTTTAAAATTAAATGACTTTTTAAAAACAATGAAATGGAATTCTTTTGAAGTATTGTTAAAAAAAAAAATATTCAAAGCATTATTTAAAACTATTTTCATTTTGGTCATCATCAAATAATTTTAACCAGTGGGTGGTTAGAAAATTTTACTACTAACAGAGATAGAAAAGTGGGCGGGCGGTAAAAAAAAAAGTTCCCCACCCTGATATAGAGTATAATAGAGCGGAAAATTGAAATGATTTTTCCAGTATGACCAATGGGCTAAAAAAATTTATTTTAAATTTACGGTATTATAAAAAAAAAAATCAATTTTACTTTCTCTTACCCCTAGTTAATATATAGAGAGAGAAAGTATTTGATTCATGTCAAAAATTCGATGTCGAGATTTTGACGGATATACACGTTTTAAGATCTTCTGAATCCAAAAAAGTGATTTTCGCGACATGGTCTGCCTGTGTGTCTGTGAACAAAATATCTCAAGAACTAAAAGAAATAGGAAGTTGAAATTTTATATTTAAGTTAGACACCTCCATGGAACGTGACAAGAAGCTTTTGAACAAAATCGACCAAAGAGTACTAGTACTTTACTGATGCACTTTTTCAGTTTTTTTCGATTTTCTTAAATTTTGTACCAACGATTTTAAAATTCACAAATCAATTATTTTTCAGATGCTTTCTAAAATGAATATTCTCATTTTGCTATAGAAATCTTTTGAAGCACACTTTACTCTTGTACTTCCTAGAAATGATAAGAGAAATGGTTGCCATGGTAACAAAATATAAATAAATATTTACCATATTTATAAATTTTACATCTTGAAAATCGAATGTAGGCTACTGTCGGAAACTAAATACATATGGACACAAAAAATCTGGTGTGACAAGCACAGAACATAACTTTCAATTACCGAAGGTAAGTGAAAGTTGTGTGCTGTGCGACCAGTCACACCAGATCTTTTATTATATTCTTTTTTTTTCTTTTATTTTTTTGGCCGTTAGCCTCCGCCATTATTACGCCTATAGTCTTGTAAAACAGCATTTACATTTTCGCTCGAATGACGAAGCCAGCCTATATGTGTCAATGGTCATTTGCCAAAAACGAGGAGCAGGGGCGAATGCGATGTAAGAAGCATTTGTTTCTTAACCTTTTCTATTATTATAAATTTCAAATAAACTTTACGAATAAATTTTAATCCCATCTAATCCTGTCCTTTTGTTTTCTTGTGATTATGATAAAATATAATTCAAGGATGGCCTTGTTTATCAGCTTCACTTGACAGCTGGCCTTGTGACCCAATGCTGGCTTGCGTGTCTCAAAGGGACATACAACTGCTCTAGCTAGCTAGGTTCATGTCTCATGTCGACTTGTACTTTCATTTGTTATGCATCCGCTGCCAGAACAGACTTAATGTAGACAAATTGGATGGGGGTGATGCACAAATATATAGGCCTATCTAATATACTCGTAATGACGCCGAAGAAGCGAAACCATGTAAAAAAAAAAAAAAAAAAAAAATGCCTGATTACAAAACATACAACCCAAAAGAGAAATGAATTATAATTTAGCCATTAAATGAATATAAAAGAAAAAAATATAAAATATCATTATTTTTTTAATTAAGTAGAATACAATAACAAAAAAAATAACATAACCAGACATTTAAATAAAAAAATTTTGCCTTTCCTACGCAATTTTTTTAATCCATTCAAATTTTCAGATCTTTTGCTTAACACAGGGTGAGTTTTAGGGATAAATTTTATTTTTAATAACTAAATATATTGAATAAAATGATATGCAAAGTATTTTTGGGAATTCTTTTATTTAAGGCTCTAGCTATCAGGTGGGAAGATAATTGTGGCGCTCACTGTACAAGGGCTCAGAGAACAAAGACATATATGTCTTTAGTTGCTTTCGAGTCGAATCAGGAGTTGGTCGATTGAATATTTCTCTCTTAAAAGTGTTTAGTTTCTCTTGTATTGAGTTGATTTTTGTCGGGAAAAAGTTGAAAATCCACCAACAACTTCATATTAAAGGTATTGTAAATTTTTAAAATCATTACTATATATAAAGCGCTGGCCACTGACTTCCTGTTTCTGTGTGTATATGCCTGTTCTCTTGCTGATTGGCAAGACCATGTAAAAAAATGCCTGATTACAAATCATACAACCCAAAAGAGAATGAATTATAATTTAGCCATTAAATGAATCATTCCTTAGAAATCGTATTATGACTTGGCTATGTAAATCTTTAAAACGGATGATAATCTCTCTTTAGTCAATCTGAGAATAAATAATTTAAATAAAATCTCATCCTGTTTAAACTTTAAAAACTGCTATTCCGCCACATTTAAATAAACAAATATCAAAATATGGATTATATTACTCAATATATCAATTTTCCTAAATACTGTATGTAAATTACTCTTTTGAAAAATGATAATTTAATACAGATATAATATATAATTAACATTTCATAATCCACCTTAAAAGGTTAAGTGGATTTGCTAAAATATAAACACTTTGGACAAAGAATATGCATAATCTAATTTTAACTCTACCGCAATTTACTACAAGTATTCTAATTGCTTGAAAAAAAAATTTGAAATTTGATGTTTTAAAAGGGTTCGCTACTTTGCTACTTATACACACACCCCTATGAATTATTAGTTCTTAGGGAATTCAATTTAAAGGCAATAATTTATTCAACATTCATTTTTTCCATATTGAAAAAAATTATTTAAAAATAAAAAATTGAACAATTTTTTTTTTTTTTTGCATCCTAGGCCATTAATTCCTGTCCTTATTCCAGTCATTTTATTTATACCATCTGGCATTTAAATGTATTACATAAATTCATCGGATTGCCTGTGAACACACTCCTCTTGGCATTTAAGAAGATTATCACTATTGACATTTGGGATTAAAGATTTTCAGTTGCTATAATATTCACATGACCAGCAATTAATAAAAATCCAAATATTGTAAAAAATTAAGAATTTGTGTTTTAATATTATTTGGATTCTGTATTTGATAAGTAATTTCATTTTTACTTTCTCTTCTATATGTATATGCTAATATACATATATATATTTATAAAGAGAGAGAGGGAAAAAGTATTGGATTCATGTCAAAAATTCGATGTCGAGATTTTGATGGATCTTCACGTTTTGAGGTCCCCTGAATCCAAAAAAGTGGTTTTTGCAACATGGTCTGTCTGTGTGTCTGTTTGAGTTCTATTTAAATCAAGAAGGAATTGAGCTAGGAGGTTGAAGTTTTATATTTAAGTTAGGCACCCCCTCTAGGGCCTGAAAATAAGCTTTTAATTAAAATCGGCCAAAAAGTACTAGTACTTTACTGACGTACTTTTACAGTTTTTTTTTTCGATTTTCTCAAAATTCTCTCCAACGATTTTGATTAAAATTCAAAAATCGATTATTTTTTTAGATACTCTTTAAAAACAATCATTTTGCCATTGAAATTTTCTGAAGACCACTTTACTCTTGTACTTCATAGGAAAGATAGGAGAAATGGTTGACATGGTAACAAAATATGAATATTTTCCCATACTTATAAATTTTACATCTTGATCTTGGCAGAAACTAAATATATGTCGACACGAAAAATCTGGTGTGACAAGCACAGAACACAACTTTCGATTACTGAAGGTAAGAGAAATTTGACTGCTGTGCGACAGCACACCAGATTTTTGTATTTTGGAAGAAAACTTAAAATAAGCTAATCATTTATTCTATAAAAATATTTTTTAGATCGAACAACGCATGCACACTTGTTAATTTGTTAGGTAATTTAACTGAATTTGGCATACGGGATGAAGTACTAGAACAATTAATCATAAAATGTTTTGGCCTTTTGAGTTGCTTACTCTTTGTTAAGAAAACTTTGATATTAATTTTTAATTTCTATTTCACTTCAGAGAAAGATCAAAAATTTTATTATCTTTTGTTGTTAGTGTTGTTGCTAAATATAAATTTTATTCTTCTATTATATATATATTCTATATATATATATATATATATATATATAGACTATATATATAGATATTTTAAGCATATTGTTAGATTGGAATGTTCACTCAAAAAGTAAATCTAAATTAAACAAATTTCTTTATAGCTAGATCCAATCTATTCCATTGTTATTTTAGATTTTTTTTTAACAAATTACTTTTTATTTTTTATTTCTTCCATTGCGAATAACTTTTTTTTTACCTATTCTACGACACGTGTTGGAATTTTTATCTTTTTTTAGTTCACAAGACAAATAGAGATAGACGGAAACAAACACACCAATGATACCACCTGCAAGTGTTAAAAAACAATCATCTATTTATATTACTACACCATTGATACTACGCTATTCATTTTAAAAAAAATCGCAACTGGAGAATCGAGACTGAAAATAAAGTTGTCTCTTTAAAACAATAGGCTTTGTTTGAAAATAAAATAAGACAAGAATAGACAAAAATAGAGATTATTTTGCTTATAGACCTTTAATTGATGAATATTTATTTAAATCATTTGAATATCAAATGGTATAAATAAATGTGACAGAATTATCAAAAAAAAATCTGGTGTGACTGGCGCACAGCACACAACTTTCTCTTACCTTCGGTAATCGAATGTTGTGTTCTGTGCTTGTCACACCAGATTTTTTGTGTCGACATGTATTTAGTTTCCGACAGTACGGTTCATTCGATTTTCAAGATGTAAAATTTATAAGTATGGGAAAATATTTATATTTTGTTACCATGGCAACCATTTCTCCTATCTTTTCTATGGAGTACAAGAGTAAAGTGGTCTTCAGAAGATTTCAATGACAAAATGAGAATATACCTTTTATTGAGAATCTAAAAAATAATTGATTTTTGAATTTAAAAAAAAATCGTTGGAGCAAATTTTGAGAAAATCGAAAAAAACTGAAAAATTGCATCAGTAAAGTACTAGTACTCTTTGGCCGATTTTGTTCAAAAGCTTCGTGTCACGTCCCATGGGGGTACCTAACTTAAATATAAAATTTCAACCTCCTAGCTCTTTTCGTTCTTGAGATATTTTGTTCACAGACAGACACACACACACACACACACACACACACACACACACACAGACAGACAGACCATGTCGCGAAAACCACTTTTTTGGATTCAGGGGACCTCAAAACGTGAAGATCCATCAAAATCTCGACATCGAATTTTTGACATGAATCCAATACTTTCTCTCTATATATATATTACATATATACATAGGTAAGAGAAAGTAAAATATTAAACTATATATATACATGTATATTATAATGCCGAAAAGAATAATTAAAGAAAACCGAATATAATAACAGGTAAAAAGTTTTTGGTTTCCTTTTTATTTCTTTGAGAAAGTAGGTAGGCCTATATGTCAAAATTCTGATGTGATTTTGATGGAAATACACATTTTGAGGTCAAAAGGTCCAAAAAAGTGGGTTGCGCAAAATGGTCTGTCATTATATACTCATTATTTATTAATATATATAATTGGTGGGCCAGGCATATTTATTTAAGCCATTTGGTATCCAACTGGTTTAAATAAAATCATCGAACTGCCTTGATTAAGAAAGCCATCACTCTGGCAACTACACCAAGGCCCGAGGGCTTTTATAATCTATGGTTTTTTATTAAATAGATCCACTAATTATGAATGAAATAATTATTAATAATTAATCCCAATGATTTATTTTTAAAAATAAATAATTTTCAAGCCAATGTTGAGAAAGTCCAGGGCGTCTTTAACAATGTAAAGTTATAATTTATAATCCGGCTTCTCTATTCTTTTAATATTTTTTTTTTTTTTTTTTTTTTTCAAAATTTTGTTTATTAAGTGATCCTCTTTTTTAAAGAAATTTTATCTACAATATATTTTTATTCTATATCTATATCGAAATAAATTTGATTTCCACCATCTCTTTAATATCCGTTGGGAGAGAAAAGAAACGCACGTTACACGACACACGATGATAAGAACTTAAAATTCTATCCCTAAACCGAGCGAACCCCGCCCTGGAGTTCATTAACGGTCTCTCACATTTCTACATTTGTGAACGAACGTACTAGCAATTTGCAAGCCGTCGACGTCTCTCCTCGGCGAATTTAATTGGCCAAGGAAGGTGGTTGTTGAGGATGAGAATTGCTTATCGGTTTGTGACTGCGTGCCTCACCTAAAAACCCTCAAAGTCAGACATCAATCGAGCCCAAGCAAGGACCGACCGATCCATTTGTTTCGACTTAGCACACACTCTAGTCTAATCCAATCTCCGTTCAAGTTCATTTATTTACAACACCAATCTGGGAAGGGGAGACGTTATTTACTTCTTTGCCAATTCTACTCTCCTATTTAAAAGCTATAAGCATTCAGCTGTCAAATTAGTTAAATTGACTGATTCATTCATCTATATAAAAAAATATTTCCTCGTTAATTTATTTGACAAAGACTTATCCTTTAATAAAATTATATTTTTTAAAAATTTGGGTGGTCTAATGGTTGTAAGCTCGTCGGCGAATTTAATTGGCCAAGGAAGGTGGTTGTTGAGGGTTTCGCCGCGTTTGCCGAGACCATTAAAAAAATTTGTTTATTTCGAGTGCGAGGTCACCTTTTGGGTTTTTTTTTAATATGCCTTCTCGGCTACTAGGGGCATATATCCTCGGTCCAGTTCAAGATAAGTCTAACTTAAAAAAATACAATTTTGTGATTTTTACACACAAATTATCTTCAAATTCCCTCTGCTATCTTTGTGCAAGGTCGTTTCTTAAACAACTTAGTGGATACCCCTGGATTGAACGCGGGTAAATGAGCTATCTTGTATGTGTGGAGAGGGGGGGGGGCTTGCAAGAGTGAATCATCTCTTTAAAAAACCTGAAATATTTCCGTGCAAGAGTTTTTCTCAAATTTCAAGTTCATTCATTTTTTATTCAATAAACAAATACTTTATTTTTATTTAACAAATAAACGACTATGAATTTCATGACTCATTTGAAATACTTAATTTATTTTCTTAAGATTTGTTACTAAATAAAAAAAGACACTTCTTTTAATGAAAAAAGTGATACAAATTATCTCCAATTCGTTGAGGGCTTCATGAATTTAAACATTAAAAGAGCTGCTTGCTTTTTTATTTCTTTTTTTACTTTTTAATTAAGAAAAATCTGATTTTATTATTATTTTTTTTTAATCTTATTTTTGTTTCAACTCTAACTTATTTACCTTCCATAAATCATAAAGAAAATATGAATTTATTTATTAAAAAATATAAATCATTACAATTTATTAATTTTAGTCTGTAAAAATTAGTCTGATTTATAAGGTTTTTGAAAGTATTTGTAATCGTCTAAACCAGCGGTTCCCAACCCGTGGGCCTCGGGCTGATTGGAATTGTGGACGACTAATGAAAGATAAAAATTATTAGGGACCTACTTATAATTAGAGAGCGAAATAATTGTCTTTCGACTTTTTGTCAATTTTGAGACTTTTGCACATTTTCTTCACTGATCTCACAAATAGAAACGTTTTTTGAGATTATTGCGATTTTTTGCCTGGCAGAGACTTTAAAAAAGCGACTTTTATGACCGACTTTTTCCAAATTTTTTAATATAATATGCTTTTTTGCATTTTCGACTGAGGCCATTGAGTTTTTTTTTTTTTTTTTTTAATTCATTTTTTCGGCTTCGAGGCCATTTAGACCCGGTCTCTATTTATTCCGATTTTTTTTTTTTTTTTTTTTATAAAAAAACATTCACACTTTTTTTCTCATTCACACTCACACTCACACACACATTCATACAGTCTTTTCGGCAACTGAGGCCATATAAGACTTTTTACGATATCCGTTATTAATAAATATACATATATGGGGTCCAGGCATTCTTATCTAAGCCATTTGGTATCCAAGTGGCTTAAATAAAATCATCGGACTGCCTGGGGTCCGAACCCGCGACGTTTGGTATACGAGGTTAGCACGCTAACCTCTACACCACGCCCCGAGGGCATTTATTCCGATTGATTTGTATCCAAATCAATTAATATATTTCGGAGAAAATACACCAGCGGTTGCTCACCACATTAAAATAATTTATTTTGCAAATATTTCGGATTGCCTAAGCAATCCAAATAAAACTATAAATTTATTATTTAGAATCTTTTATTGCTTAAAATTACCTCAAATCATAGGCGTAGCCACGGGGGGGGGATTTGGGGGTTCAAACCCCCCCCATTGGACCCAAGCCATGACTAGATATTTAAGCTCTATAATACAGACAATACTTTCTCTCCCTATATATTTCATATATAGGGTAATATAAGAATTTTCTCTAGTTTAAAAAAAAAAAAATAAAATAAAATAATTTTATTAAAGGAAACGCAAAAAATTCAAGAAAATTCAGTTTTTTCCCATTGAAAAGAATTGATTTTTGTCTTGCTTTATAAAAAATTAAAGCCTGTTAAAATTGATTAAATCCCTCAAATGAAAAATAATAAAAATTATTATATAATTAAATTTTTTATTTTTTTTTTCTTAAAGAGATCTGAGATAGAACTTGGATCAAGAGTAACAGACAGAAACTCCGCTATTATAGGGATATATATAAAATTCTTTAAGATGTGAGGGTTGCATTTTTTATTGCCTGAAACGAGATGATGAAAAATTGGGGCACTTAATTAAGAAAGGGCGGGCCCGAGCCAATCCAAAGGTGGTCCAGGAGGGTGGATTGGCTAGTCATGTATTTCATTAGACGCCTTATACTGCCCCATTAGTCGGGGGGGGAGGGTGAGAAATCATCCTGAACCCCCCCCCCATCGAAAATTTCTGGCTACGCCTATGCCTCAAATAATACATAATTAAAAGAACGAATAGGGATAGATTAAATTATTTCATCTGTCAACGTTCCTCAGCATAAATCTGTTCATATTTCTTTTTCATTTCATATTTATTTGTCAATCGTATTTTTCAGTTCGATTATATAAAATTAAATTTAACATATATGTGAGTAGTTTAGTGTTTAGCCAAATCTGAATTGAGGTTATTCATGAATATCAATATCTTATTCAAATGAATAGGTCTTGAAAATTATTTAACAAAAGAAATTGTACAGTGCTGAAGCACTTTTACTTTATCATATTATTAATTCTTAAACTTGACAGCGACTTTTTAGAGACTTTTTTTTGCCAAAAACAGACTTTTTACTGACTATTTGACTTTTAAGGCGACTTTTTTCCGAAAATAAGATTTTTAAGAGGAAAACTCTCTCTGCTTGTAATAATAAAAATAAACGAGCTTTTTCAACTTTAGTTTTCTTGAAAAATAAATACAGAGATAAACTGAAGGTTTAGTGCGATTTAAGGTTAAGACTATCCAGTTTTCACTTTTTGTTCTTAATACAAAGTAAATGCAATAAAATCATTTTTTTTTAAAGTAATTTTGTACCAACCCATTTTACTTACACATACACGCACAGCTTTATATATACACTGGGCCTCAGCGTTTTTTTTTTTTATAGAAAAAGTGGGCCGCACATCAAAAAAGGTTGGGAACCTAAACATTTCATCTCAAGACCACCCTTTCAAAGTGTATGTTCCAGAGGATTTTTCTGAATACGTGTCTCTAATTACACCATTTATGTCATAACTTAAAAAAAAAAAATGGTGGATTTATGTTTTTTAAAAATAATTCTATTCAGATTAAATGCGAACATTCCTTTAAAGAAAGAAAAAAATTACGTGCGAAAATGAATTTTCTATTAAGTCACGCAATATTGATTGCGTGTAAGAATAAATATCCAGATATTTATTATTAGATATTTTCTACTAGAAGGTGATATTATTAAAGTGCAAAAAAATATTAAATTTCAATTTTCTAACTACTCTCCGTTTATTTTATGAGTTGTTAAATAAAATAATTATTTTATGACCAATTATATAATAGGATTTTTTTTAATAAAATAAAACACCTTTTTTTTGTTATAAAGGAATTAAATTCCAAAGGAAGGAAATAGGAATCCCACAGGTTTCATGCATAATTAGGCCTACAAAAAAGTGAGATAAGAAACTAGTTTTGGAGAATCCAAAGAAATTTTAATCAATAAATAAATAATATTATAGGCCTATATATAAATTTTTTGACATAAATAATAGACCCTTCTAAAAGTTACTTTATTAATCATTTATGGATATGTCCTAATTGAGCCCTTCATCTAATAACTTGACTGGCGAAATCAAATAATACAAGGGTTTAGAATTGACAAGTTGAGTACTCGGATTGCAATTGATTTTCACAGTCAATTTGGCCTACCCTTATTTTATATGTAAACAAAATTTCAACTTCACACCTTTGGGTAGGCTATAAAGTTTTATTATTAAGATTAAGAAAACGAAAAAATAATATAAATATAAAATTTTGATGATTTTTTATTTTTTTTACTTTGGCAATTTAATAAAGTTTCATTATCTCTTAAACTTTTACAGTAAAAAAAAAAAAAATCTCTTGAAAAAGAAAATGGAATTTAATATAATTTATGGAAAAATTTTATTTTGTACGTATATGTAAGTATATACAAATAAATAAGTAAGATGTAATAAATTACTAGGGTATTAATTAGTTAAATTTAAACATATGGGATAAAAATTTTCTCATTTTTGATTTAAGTTTATTATTATTATTATTTTTTTTTAAGATCATTTTCTTCATCCCCTTCTTATTTAGTTCAATTGATTGGATTAAAATAAATTTTTTTATCTGGAACGGGATGTGAACTCTCGACCTTTGGCAGTAGAAGCTAATTCTCTACCTCTGAATTATAGGTCAAGGGCTACATTTATTATTAAAAACTAAATAAAACTAAAAATTAAATTAATTATTAAAAATGTTTTACTCTTATTTTCAATTTTCATATGGTAAATTTAAAAATTAGATAACTAGATAAATAATTCATTTGTTAAAAATTTATCAAACGGGTTTGGAATTAATATAACTTTAGTAATCATTTGGCAGGCTGGGGATGACAGAACCATGGGCGTACCCAGGATCAAATCTAGGGGGGGGGGCATGGTCAGGTCATGGTCGTCCAGGGGGGCAGATCATGGTCGTCCAGATTGTGACATAGCTATTTTTTATATAGAGGGGTAAAGCCTTCGAATTAAAGGCCTAAAAACCCTTGAGTCCTAACAAAAAGAATCACTCCCCGTCGCCAACCACCAATTTTGTTTCGTTTCATCACTTTATAAATATTTAGTTTTTTTTTTTGTTGCTTCCAGGGGGGGCAGCTGCCCCCCTGCCCCTCGCTGGGTACGCCCATGGACAGAACTGTTACTTTGATAACTAACCAGCCATATTTTTACTGACAACACTAAAATAGTTCCCCTCTCCCTCCAACTAAGAGCCCAATGCTTGAGTTATGTTAAATATAATGTAAAAATCGAGCTCAAACTGTACTGTAGTACATCCTGCTCCATCCCTTAGGCGACTTCCGTTTAACACAAAATTATCAATAGTCTATATTAATATTTTATTTAATTCCTTTACAATATCTTATTAAAATATGTGACCTAGCAATCATTCCTGAGAATCTGACCTTGGCCGCTTTCAAACCTCATCGATCCATAAGATTATCTCCATCCATGGCCAAGGACGCACAACATTGAATTAATTTAGAAGAAGATATGCAATCTATGCAAATATTTAATATATGAACAAGCATTAAAAAAAATATAAATGACCTGATTTTTCAATATTTCATAAATAACCTTTTAACGTTAGGTTTAATAAATAAAATAATGAGAAATGAATGAGAAAAAAAATAGTTGCTATGTATTACATGTATTACAATCAATCTCTTTAACTCAAGTTTATTTTATAAGTTTCAAAGTGGATAAATGATCTATTTAACAAAAAATAAAAGAATGAGAGATCTTTTCTAGAAAAAATAGCGATTGTTCCTTTCCACTGTGGTATTAGTATGATACCAAAGGGATTTTGCTCGATACTCTCTCGCCTGGCTTCTAATTAATGAACGACGCTGGAATCTCTATTCAACACGGATACTAACGCGGATATTATGGATCCATATCCACATCGACATAATATTCCAGGGCTGACTTCTCAGCTCATCTTTCACTAACGAACCCAATAAATTAACACACACCGTCCTGGTTAAAATTTATAGCTAATTTGCAAAATCTTTTCACAAGTCGAAAGTTGAAATTAATTCTTAAGGCATTTGGAGACCACCTATTGTTTGATAAAATGCTGATTTACAAGTTATATTCATTCATACAAGGAGATTTCGATGAAAATATGTCGGATTTGACGACACAGCATATAGATAATGCTTTCAAAATTAAATCTATATCCGATAACTCTAGCTTTGATAAATAAATAAAACGTAGGGATTTAGAACTTGATCTGAGTAGAAGTTAATTATTTTCTCAAAATCAGCTTATAAAGTTAGATGATTAATTAGTATTATCAAGATAATATTATTAAGATATTCTTGACTCAGGCTGTAGTTTTTGCCCACATTTTTTTTAAATAAAGAATATAACCAATTGATTTACTAAATTGATAATATGGAGGTGAAACTTGATTATTTAACTTTAATTTATTTAAGCGAGGTTTATTTTGTAATTGATTTTGTAGAGGGTAAAAGGTGAAGAAAAAATAAACTAAGATTTTTTTTAAAGTTGACGTTTCGGTCTTGGTTAAGCCATCTTCAGAGTTCCTAGAAGTTGTTTGTTATACAATAGATTAATTAAAATTAAATAAAAAGAATTTTATCAATAAATTTAATACACTTGATACATTGACATGTAAAGTGTCATCTTCTGATGTAATTCAAATATAACTAGTTATCTAAATATCTAATATCTTTATTACGTTATTTTAAATTCAATAAAAAAATTTAAAAAAATTGTAAATTTAAAAGTACCACTAATAATAATTATAATAAAAATTCATTTTTACTCTCTCTTACTTATGTATATATCTAGACTAATATACTGTATATAGAGAAAGTATTCATGTCAAAAATTCGATGCCTAGATTTTGATGGATAAACATACACGTTTTGAGGTCGCCTGAATCCAAAAAAGTAGTTTTCGCAACATGGCCTGTCTGTCAGTCTGTGAACAAAATAACTCAATAACGAAAGGAGCTAGGCGGTTGAAATTTTATATTTAATTTAGGTTCCCCTCCTGCCACTTTACCTTTGTACTTTATAGGAACGATAGGAGAAATGATTGCCATGGTAACAAAATATAAAAAATATTTTCCCATGTTTACAAATTTTATATCTTTAATTCTAATATATCGACACAAAAAATCTGGTCTGACAAGCACAGACACAACTTTTTCTTACCCGCTGTGCGACCAGTCACACCAGATTTTTTTTAATCCAACTGTTTATAACATTATTTTATAATAAATACTCTCCTTTTTTTCATATCTTCATTTGTTGATAATTGTAGTTGTGAGAAGGAGTCGTGTAGAGCGAGAAAGAGAGAGGGATTTTCATTGTGAAAACAGAATACGACCAACTTACATGCAAGGTTCTCCCTCCCTCCATACCCCTTTACTCATGTAGTCGGTGCAATCAACTTTTTTTTCTCTCTGACGAAACTTCTATTGAAATTACTTTTTACCACCCCCCGGTCACCCTTCATCCCTCGCAGATGATTATCTGCCGTGTAGATTAGTGGCACGGAGGAGGGAGAGAGGGGGAGTTGCTCAAAGAGAGGGACTTTAATCATCAACCTTGGCCCAAGACAAGGGAGATCATTAAAAAAAATAATTTCCTTCTCGGCATCAAAAGAAAATCAGCAAAAACATCAATTTAAATTAATTTTTTCTATTTATTTTTTTATTAATCGACTTGGAAATCACATAACCCAACATAAAATTCATAATAATGTCTCTATACTCATTTTCTCTTTTACACTAGAAAGGAAATTTAATTATTTCACTTGTATCAAATAGATAACTATTCAAATGAGATTGTCACAGATGTAATAACTTTTGTAATCTTAAATGGATAGTATCTGAAGAAAACCACAGAATAAGAGCCCGAAACGTTGTAATTTTAATTTAGATTGGTTGAGGATGAGTAGAGGTGGAAATTGATATTTAAGAGTCATTTTTGATGGCAAATTGTGAGTTTGGTTTTACCAAAAATGGACAAACAAGGGTTTTATTTGAAACCTTCGTGAATTAATGTAATTTCAAAAGACTGATGGGCTAGAGGGTGAAATGTAATACTTAAGAGTATTTTTGATGAGCACTATATGGTGGTTTGATCAAAATAGACCAAACTAGGGATTTATTTGAAACTCGGAATTAATGTAATTCAAAAGACTCCGATGGGCTAGAGGGGAAATGTAATACTTAAGAGTCATTTTGAGCAATAGGGGTTTTGACAAAATAGACCAAATTAATGTGGTATTTATTTGAAACCCTTCGCAATTAATGTAATCAAAAGACTCCGATGGGAGAGGGGAAAGAATATTAAGAGCATTTTGATGACGCCACTATATGGTGGTTTTGATCAAAATAACCAAACTAATGTGGTATTTATTTGAAACCCTCGCGAATTAATGTAATTTCAAAAGACTTCCGATGGGCTAGAGGTGTGAAATGTAATACTTAAGAGTCATTTTTGATGACGCCACTATATGGTGGTTTTGATCAAAATAGACCAAACTAATGTGGTACTTTATTTGAAGCCTCACGCAAATAAGGCCCTATTAACTATAGTTTTGAATTTTGATATTTACGAGTCATTTTTTATGATAATGAATAATTTTTCAATTGAACCAAATCAATACAGGCCAAACTAATGTGGTACTTTATCATATTGATGATTTTTGATAAGACTAAAAGACTAAAAAGTTAAAATAAAAAATAAAATAAAAAAGATTTAAAAATGTATTTAAATTGAATAAAAAGAGAAATAAGAAAGAAATAATTAAAGTTTTGTAAAATTTTTTAATATTTATGACTTAAAATAAAAGGTGGGGCGCGAGCCTAGGAATCACTTCGAAGGCCCCACGCTTTTATTTTAAGTCATAAATATTAAAAAATTTTAACAAGAACAATTAAATTATTTCTTTCTTATTTCTCTCTTTTTAGTTCAATTTAAATAAAAGCATTTTTTAAAAATCTTTTTTTTATTTTATTTTTTAATAAATAAACCAAATTTAAACAGAAAACAAAATTATTTTATTAAAGATTATTATTTTTTGTTCGAGATTATTATTATTTTGATTTTATTTGTTTTACAAATTAACTTTTCTTTGAATATAATAAAGTAAAAAAAAAGTAATGTTACAACTATTTTTTTTTTATTTATAGACTATACATAACAGATGACATAGGAGTTAGGATTGACCCCTCACCCTCAGAGAATTGTAAACTACAAGCACTAATGTAGTACAGTCGGTGCCACAAGTGCCTGATGTGCTCAAGAGTAGAGCCTTGAGCTTAGTCAACAAAAATCAATATTTTTAAAATAAATAAATTATTTTTTTTTTAATGCAACTGAAGGGG
Organism: Euborellia annulipes; assembly: GCA_023213315.1. Classification (NCBI taxonomy): domain Eukaryota; kingdom Metazoa; phylum Arthropoda; class Insecta; order Dermaptera; family Anisolabididae; genus Euborellia; species Euborellia annulipes. Next base: position 32,424 of record JAKCPI010005916.1, read on the forward strand.
AAAATATTTAAGGCAACACTTCCTACGGCCAAGTATTTTGGTTGCCTAAGTTCAAGGCTCCACTCTCCCTCCACTGCCGCTTATTTGAGAACCATAATCGAAATATCCTTGATGGACTTGTCAGGGGGTAAGATATGGGGTATCATACTTTTATTCCCTCAAATTTCTGACATTGAAACTCTTTATATATCTTTTATAATAATTATTATAAATATCAATACTAGAGTTAGAGTACGACTTTCATTCAAAGATCAGATCAGCCTAGTTTTGTTCCAAGATTAGATTAAGTAAATACACTCCTTTAAGTTAGGCTATAAAATGTGTTGTTAAAATCGTCTTCATCATTTAAATATTAAAAATTTTGAGATTAGTTCAAGGGAGAAAAAACTACACAAAATTCAATCTATTAGTTTCTTTAGCTATATTTAGAGATAAGATTAAAGCTAATCTAAAAGTAAAATGGAGTTAAATTTTAAAGAAAATTCGATCTTTTTTTACATTATGTCCATGTATATAGCTATTTGTTAAAAATATATTCAAAAATGCAAAACAAATTTTTTTTTTAATTGCTGATTTTGGTCCATGTTGTATTAATTTATCAAATACAATTAACTCTGGTCTTTATGCCCTGAGAGAAATTTATTTATTGTATATTGTATTCCCCATTCAAATAATTTAATTAGATTTAGAAAATGTAAAAACCTAAAAAAAATCTGGTGGACTGCGCACAGCACACAACTTTCTCTTACCTTCGGTAATCGAAAGTTGTGTACTGTGCTTGTCACACCAGATTTTTTGTGTCGACATGTTTTAGTTCCCGGCAGTAGGGAATATTTGAATTCAGATGTAAAATTTATAAGTATCGGAAAATATTTATATTTTGTAACCATGGCAACCATTTCTCCTATTTTTCCTATGAAGCACAAGAGTAAAGTGTGCTTCAAACAATTTTGAGGGCAAAACGTGAATATACATTTGAAAGAGAATCTAAAAAATAATTGATTTTTGAATTTTAATCAAAATCGTTAGAGCGAATTTTGAGAAAATCGAAAAAAACTGAAAAAGTACATCAGTAAAGTACTAGTATTCTTTGGCCAATTTTGATTAAAAGCTTATTTTCCGGTCCCGGGGGGTGTTTAACTTAAATATAACATTTCAACCTCCTAGCTCAATTCCTTCATGCTTAAAATTGAACACACACACACACACACACACACACACACACACACACACACACACACACAAGAGAGAGAGAGAGAGAGACAGACCATGTCGCGAAAACCACTTTTTGGATTCAGGGGACCTCAAAACGTATATATCCATCAAAATCTCGACATCGAATTTTTGACATGAAACCAATACTTTCTCTCTATATATATATTACATATATACATAGGTAAGAGAAAGTAAAAATACTATGAACGCCTTAAGGGTAGGCAACTACTGTTAAAAATCTATCGTTCTTTTAAAGGTCGATATTTTATTTCATAAAACTGCATTCATTTAAATTATATTATATTGGTCTTAGGCTAAATAGCCTAAAATACGAAAAAAAAGACTTAAAAAAAAACGTATTTTTCTTATTCCTCAGGAGATTATTCCAGAACAGGGAGTGCGTTCTCTAAGGAATTTTACATTCCAAAGTGGTTTAAAAAAAAAACATTTGTGTTTTTTTAATTGAAAACTAGGTCAAGCTTAATATTTATTCTACGTGATAGAACACCTTAATGGCCTGTCAGGTTAATAAAAATGGAAATAAATTAATTAAAAGCCTATTAGCGGGCAAGTGCCAAATTCCAAACCGAAGTCAATTTTTTTTTATCCTTTTGTCTTAATTAGTTTTTCTGAGTTTAACTGAAAATATTTGATGGTAAAAAGAATCGCTTCCTCTCTTTTCATCATACGTCAAATTAGGCTACTTTTGCTTTTCTCAATAGTTTCTTGATGACAAGTCATTCAGGAGAAAAGTAAAATTTATTATGAATAAATTTTATTTTATTTTTTTTTATTTGTTTTTTAATGTCTCCAAATTCGATCAAACCTATTTGCTTTTCTCCCATCATATTGACATTATTCTTTCTTCGTATACTCCATTTTCTAATTTCAACCCCCCTAAAGAGAATGAATCACTTTCCTCAATAAAAAATCACTCTAAAAAATCATTTAAATTCAAATCTTCACTAAAATTATGATGATATTAATTTCATTACTTTCAATAATTCTATTACCTTGTTTAATTCATATGATAAATATTGTATTAAAGCTAACAGTTAAACTGAATCCTCACTTTCTTATTTAGTTAGTTGTTGAATCAAGTCAAAGCAATAGAAGTCAAGTATCAAGAAATGTTCTCGTTATATGCATAAATGAAATGTACGTTAATAGGACGGATGTTGGCTGTTAGCTTGTAAACCCGGTTTACATGCCTAGCTGTTGCAAATGGGGGAAGTGTATAATATACTGAACTCGCCTGTGTCTGTGTATTTACAACATTGTAGGCATATTATCGACTCAGCAGCGCCGAGTGCAATGCAATGCCCAGAACCCATGAATACCAAATGACTTAAATTAATTATTCCTCCCACCAAGACCATAATTGCATAGAGAAACTTCCAACAAAAAAAAAATATAATTAATAGCCTATTATTTTGATTATAATATTTATATTTATTTTACTTCTAGGGCTTACAGATCACTGCTGCCTCAAATAAACTAGATATCTCTTGTTTTATTCCTAGACCAGCCCTCGGGGCTTGGTGTAGAGGTTAGCGTGCTAACCTCGTATATCAAACGTCGCGGGTTCGGACCCCAGGCAGTCCGATGATTTTATTTAAGCCAATTGGATACCAAATGGCTTAAATAAGAATGCCTGGACCCCATATATATATGTATATTAAATCAATAACGATTATCGTAAATGTCTTATATGGCCTGAGTTGCTGAAAAGACAGTGTGAATTAAAAAAAAAAAAAAAAATTCCTAGACCACCTAACAGTCGACCACCCGATAGTCTGTCTGTCCGAAAATCAGTGAAACCAATGGCTAGACATCCCGGGTTCTACTCTCAGGAACTAACAAGATCCGCCAGCAAAAATCAATTATAAAATAGATACTTGTTACAATATTTTTGCTCTACGAGGGTTGTTTTTAAGATATACACATAAAAATTTCCACTATCTTCATACAAAAACTTTAATAATTACTATAGTAGAGTGGAATGGAGTCAGCCAAGGAAAATAAAAAACAAATTTATTCTGTCAACATTGTACAAGTAACCTTTCTTTTCTGTTAAACTCATGCCGTTGTATGATATTAAGATCATTGTTAAGTCTTTCCGCGAATACATTGTTAATGTTTGTTGAAATTGTTTAATAATGTCAACCGACTGTCTTGTCACTACCATCTGTAATATTTGACACTTATACTACTGTCCCGAGGAAGAGCGCGACGAGCGCTCGAAATGTCGACAGTATAACTTTGTTTTTTATTTTCCATGGCTGACTCCATTCCACGCTACTATAGTTAATACTCACATACAGTATAATAATTAATTATTTTAATAATTACTATTTTATTTTTATACTTTTATTTTTCTATTTGTAGATGAAAAAAATAATTCTAAAAATTATATAAAAAGAACTAACTCTGAAAATATTGCTAGTTTATTATATTTTTTAATATAAATATAACAAATATTAGAAGTATGAGATATGACCACGTGCCTGATAGAAGTACAGTAGACTTTTGATAATTAGAAATCCAAGGGACTACAATTAAAATTCGAATTATCGAGTTTTTGAATTAGGCCTACCAAGAAGTTTAAATTATCAAGAGGAAAGAATAAAAATTCGAATTATTAAGAGATTTTTTGAAAATATGTATGAGCTTACATAAATTTTATGTATAGCCTCAAGTAAAAATAATAAAAAGGACAAAAAGAGCAAAAAAAAAAAAAAACAGTTTTGGCGATATCATTTTTTTAACCAATTTCCACGGTTTCAGTAATTTTTTTTCGGATACAGTAAGTGAAACGTATTTCTGCTTTGCATTCATCGTGACAAACTAAAGAGAATTGGGAAGTTAAGCTGGCCTGAAAGGGGTAAACATTGCTAGTACTTCTTCTATTATATTTGTTTAAAATTGAGATTTTTGTTTCTAAAATTTTTATTAAAGAAATATGTTTCTGACCCTAATCTTCTTATTGCACAAATACTCTATTATATATTCATGTATTGGCTTTACTTTTTCTATCCACTCTATCTAAATTCTTTAGAATTTTTCGACAAATATTAATAAAAAAAACATGAAGATATTCAAACCCAAAGGGATTTCAAATATTTTTTTTAAGTAATATTTTATATACATTTGAGGAAGAGAGAAAGAAATGAGTGTGTTTATATATTGATTTATAAAAAACGTGACAGATTCTTTATATATATATATATATATATATATACTTAAAAGCAATTTTATATAAAGGAAATAATATTATGCAGTGTGCATTTACATTTCATAAAACATATAGTCAATTCATGCTTATGCTGCTGGAATAACATCAAGAGATAAATGATATTCGAAAATAAGATAAAAATACGTATGTGTCATTTTTTTTTTTATATAAAAATATACGTATGAAAAATAATCTAAATAATTTTTTTTTTTTAGAGTAGATATAGTTTAAAATTTAATTATAAGTAAAAAAATGGAAGTCCTCTCTGGATAAATGTAGCATAATAAATTTTTTTTTTTAATTTTGGTGAAGAAATTTTATTAGACCTCTTCATATTTACTTTTAAAGAATCAAGATTGTCTCTCATTGATAATTTTAAAATTTCATTTTTTTTTTATTAAAAAGATACCTTTAAAATTTATTTTAATTTCGGAATTATTGATATAAAGGCTTTGGATTAAAAAAAAAAAAAGAGTTGGAATGAATTCAAACTTCTTTTAATTAGAAAACTTTGATTCTCACTTTATCAAATAATTTTTATCATTTGTAAAACAAATCGATAACAAATTTTAAATATTTAAAATTCCTAATTAATTTCTAACTTTTATTCGATATCGAAATTTTTTTATTTTTTTTTCTAATAGAATACAAAAATGAGATGACGAAACCTTAAAGTGATTTTTTTCCCCCTCTCAATCTATTTAGAAAATTTCTCATTTCTATACTCTGACATCAAAAATCGCCCAAATAGGTATGGTTAAATATCTTTTCCTTTCAAAAAAAAAAAAAAAAATTCCTCTCTTGTCACATGGTTGGTGGGAGGTTTTATTTGGTGCGAACATCGTTACCGCCTTTTTGCTCTTTACAAAATAAAAAAAATAAAATGTGAACGTGTAAGCAGCTTGTGAGTTGACATTGCCCACAATTGAACATTGAGTTGAATGAGAATTTCAAAATAGGCTTAATAAATCAAAATAAAATACTTTCTACGATAGGATATTTATCTCCTAAATTGATGACTTCTCATTTCTTCACATGAATTCTTTTGTTTTCAATATATATTAGGCTTATATATTTAAATCCATTTCTGCCTGGAATTTATTCAATGAAATGTCAAATTAAAATTTTTATTTTTAAAAAGCATTAAAAAAAATCTTTTCATTCTTCATAAATGAATTTTAAGTATTTTTCGGCTTCTTGGGCTATTTAGACACTGTCTCTATTTTTTTAAATTATTTGAGATCCAAAAATTTCACGGGAAGCAACCCCCTTACTAGTACAAGAGGCTGCGGCGGCCCAGGGGCTTTGAAATAATATAAATATTTATTGCGATAAATTGGGGTAGATTATGCGAATCTCTCTTATTTTACCACCCAATATTGTTGATAATTGATTCGTTATCTAAGAGGTCATTGACGTAATACGTAAGCAGCATAGGAGCAGGGGTATTCTATTTGCTAAAAAAAGGGGAGGAGTGCGTTTTTATTCAGTTGATTCTGTCAGCATTTTTAAACGAATAAAAGCTATTCCCAAGAATAAAAAAAAAATCACTATTAAAAGGGAAGGGAATAACGATTTGCTTATTATTGCTGACAAGAAGGGCAGTCTAAAACAGCCGAAAAGTTGCTTACGTAATAGCTGAACGGTTCCCAAGGATCATTCGTTCTTCTCTCTGCTGGGAATCATAATACTAAAGTCCGAAAATTCAATTTTTGAGTTAAGCCTACCAAACGTTGCTAAAACGTCTTCTCTTTTGATTGCCAAAGTGGCGAAAATATATTTCTATTCTTTGCTATTGATTCTGACCTATTCATTTGTTGCCCGGCTATTTAAATGTATAGGCCTATGTTTATAAAACTTTCAAACGCCTTTTTTCGAATTGTTGAATTCCGGACTTTCGCCACTATGATTCTCAATAAGAGATATTACCCTACATATTGGACCTATCATGTTTTTTAAAAACATGAAACTAGCACATAAAAGAATAGGCGTAGCCAGAAATTTTTGATGGAGGGAGTGATGTTCAATATGATTTGCACCCCCCCCCCCCGAGTAATGGGCAGCCAAAAAGAAATAATTCTGAATGCTACAACAATGCATAAAAGTTCTCCGGTTTTGTCACTAGATAGTGTAACAAAATACAAACAAACAAAAATGGACTTATCATGTTTTTCCCGTGTGCTCTTCATATAATAAATTAATTTTATTTTAAACAGAAAAGGTAGTGTGAAATGTTGAAAAAAATATGAAAATAGAATATCCAATTTTTAAAATTTTTATTATTATATGACTTTTTCATAAGTAAAAAGTAATAAAAATATCTAATCTTTAGCTTTTTTACTTTTTTGTTTTTATTTAAATAATCTTAAGATGAAAAAAATTTTCTTATTTAAAAAATAAAATTTAATTAGATACATAAGTTTCCCAGATTCGTAGCCATGTTAATTTTAATTTTTGGCCTAATGGCTGCCTCGAAAGTTGTCTTGCTTCTAATTGAGGAGTTAGTTAGGGCCAAATGGGCGCTTGGAGGTGAAGTGTTGGCAAGATAGGGGCAACATTATTCGCCCACCTATTATCGTTACCATTAAAACAACCTCCACCCCCCAAAATTTACCCTTGATCAACTCGGTCAGGCTCATCAACACTCGTGTTATCAGAGATGGAGCCAAAAGCCACCAGGACTCTCTTTAATAAACACCTATTTGCAATTGGCTTGGTTTCCAAGTTCAAGCTTGTCTAATTTTAATATGAAACCCGAGAAGAGGGAAAAATTTTATTCACAATTTGAATGAAATGGAATACAATACACCTGATCCCAGTCGAACTTATCTTCTTTCGGATTGTAAATTATCTTTTTAACAGCCACTAAAAAGAAAATCTCCAGGCAGTTAAGGCAAAAATAAAACGGCATAAAATTAGCAATTCTTTTCAATTTAAATAAAATCTTTTCTCTTAATAGCATAATAAAAATTATTATTGTAAAACACCACTATATTTTGAAGATCTTTTTTGAATTAATCACTCTTAATTCCTTTTATATCCTTTCTCTGGATCATTTCAAATTTCTGTTAAGCGAAAGGCAAGGAGGATAAGGAAGAAATAAAGTTAAATAACTTTAAAAAATAGAAGAATGAAGCTTCAAAATTCAAGATTTGGTTTCACTTTGATAAAGAGATTATTTGATTAATTTTAAATTTAAATAAAATTTTGCCACGAAGCCTTTAAATTTTTATTTTCTCTTACCTCTATATATGTTAATAATATGAATCATGTCAAAAATTCGATGTAGAGATTTTGATGGATATACACGTTTTGAGGTCCCCTGAGTTCAAAAAAGTGATTTTCGTGTCATGGTCTGTCTATCTGTCTGTGTGTCTTTGTTCAATTTAAAGCATGAAGGAATCGAGCTAGGAGGTTGAAATTTTATATTTAAGTTAGGCACCTCCTGGGGTAAATTCGAATGTACGGTACTGTCGGAAACTAAATATATGTCGACACAAAAATCTGGTGTGACAAACACAGAACACAACTTTCGATTACCGAAGGTTAGAGAAAGTTGTGTGCGTGCGACCAGTCACACCAGATTTTTACTTTTGTTTGAGATATCTCAAGAATCTAAACAAATCAATAAAGAATAAAGGTGTATTGGGGCAGAAGAAAATCAAATTTATTTTTATTTTGTGCTGAAGAAAATAAAAATGAGATATGTTAATATTATAAAAGTGATATAAACAAATGTATTTAAGAATTTTTTTTGGCCCCCGGGTGTGGCGTAGTAGGTAGCGTGCCTACCTCCTATACCAAACGTCGCGGGTTAGGACCCAGGCAGTCCGATGATTTTATTTAAGCCATTTGGATACCAGATGGCTTAAATAGAAATGCCTCAACCCACAATAGATAATATATATTACAACGGTTATCGTCTAAAGTCTTAAATGGCCTGAGTTGCCGAAAAAACTGTGTGAATGTGTGTGTGAGTGTGAGTGCGAATGAGAAAAAAAAGTGTGAATGTTTAAAAAAAAAAAAAAAAAAAAATTTTTTTTAGTAACAGCTTTATTAGTGTTATATAAAATAGTATCTTATTAAAATTATTTTCTTAGTCAACCTAGTGTGCGAAAATAAAAATGAATACGTAGCACATAAATCGATTTAGCAATTTTTTTTTTAAATAATTTTTAGCGAATCGTTTTTTTTTTTTTTAGCTCCGTTGAATATTGAATTGAATAAACTATTTCCTGAGACAGCTAAAAAAAGGGAGTTAGGTTTTTTCTCACTTCATTTCACGTTTGTTAAATAAAGCTATTTTCGTTTTTTACGACCCTTTTCTTCAAATTGAAATATTATGTTTTTATTGTTTTTTCTTCAGATTTAACAATTCCCCCGGATTTCTATTGAACTGTTTAGGATACATGGGACAGGGAATAGATAAATCACTGATTTTTTTTAAATTTGTTCTTTTTGCACCGGAAGCCATTCAGGATACTATCATATTATATATATATTGAAAGCCGATAAGATGTCGAATGCATCCATCCGAAATTCAGCTATGCTTTCCCTTGCTTTACCTAATGTCAAACTTCCTTTTCTCATAAATAATTTTCCATAAAAAAGCTATTTTAGACTTTCTTCAAAATAGTTTTAATATCAAATATACTGCAATTTAAATTTGACTGGGTCAGATGTATTGAAAATAATATAGTAGAATTGTCTATATGGCCTTAGATGCCGAAGATTGCAATTGTTCAATCAAAATTTTTCCAATCAATTGTTTTAATTATTATGTAAATAAAATAACGATATTTGTTATAATTTTTATTATACTGCTTTGCTATAAGTTTTTTTTTTATTCATTTCTTCATGAAACTAGTAAATTAAAAAAAGACATCCGGACATTACTACTTAATTTAAAAAATAATTTTAAAAATATAAATTTTTAAAGTTAAAGAAAATATGAAGAATGAAGTTCTGAAGAAATGGCGAAGAAAATATTCTTAAACTGAAGATGGGTTAATAAATTTGACCGAAATGTCTTGTTTAGGCGAGTTTGTTTAATCAATAGAGGCTTCCTTCCTGGCTGTTTTCTTCCGCATCTCATCTCGTTAAAGAAAAATATACAAAAAAAAAAGACCTAAAAATATAAAATATTTTTCAGTGACCTGGTAAATAAATAATTTTGTGAAAAACTGAAGTTGCGGGAGTAAGGCTGGTAAATGAGAGCAAGAATTGCCACTCGAGCGGGTAGCTCGTGCTCATCATCCTCTTAGCTAAAGACATTTTTTTGACAACTGACTTACTAAGAAGAGAAAAATATTTAATTAACTTTGAGAAAATTTACCTTTTAGCCTATTTTTTATATTACTACAGTAAATAGATTTATTTTTTAGAATTGATTTATTAAATAATAAAATTTTTTAATTTGTAACAGCCCTTTTATAAATACACATAAAAAGTTTAATAATATGATGTCCAAAAAAAAAAAAAGAATAATCTTTTAGATTGAAAAAAGATAAACTTATTTAATGACCCTGTGAACTTAAAAAGACGATCAATTTCTACGTGTTTGCATAACTTGTCACGAGATAATATTACCATCTCTCTGTCAAACTTTATTAACTATGACGTATGACTTGATGTCCTTTTTTTGGAATCCCTGAATAAGCTATTTCTGTTATTTTATTTTATTTTTTATCTGCTCATTTGAAATATATTAAACTCTATATCTCCTTCCGCTTTTTTTTTCATTCTAGCGAGATTTTTTTAATTTAAAATAATTTAACAACATATAAAAAAAAAAAATCTCTGCGCCTGGCAGCAATCGGAACGATATTTGACTTGCGTCTGCTATAAAATTAATTCATTCAAATAAATCGGAAATTCATAAAGTTACAGTTACTATTGCCCTGCTGGAATAAAACATCTGAACTAAAGGGAAATATTGCCTCTCCTACTTATAGCCGCTATATTAAATCTGCAATCTCAACGACTGCTAGAATATTCTCGATGCTTTAATCGAAATAGAAAATGGCAAATATAAATTTTTCAAAAATGACCTTTTTTACAGTTTATGTTAGGCTATAAATACGAGCTGGTTATAAAATAAAATTTAAATCGAATTATAGTCAGCACATGACTCCCTTCTTATCATGGCCTTCAGGATGGACAACCAAATGATCATAAATATGTTCCTAAGGGAGAAAGTTTATAATAAAAAAAAAAAATAATCCTTTAAAAGATCTTTTTGTTAATTTAAGGTGTGATTATGTCATAAAAGTGATAAAAAAATTTTTCAATTGGCCTTAGACTATAAACACTTTTAAAGTTTAATTTTTAAATTAAATTTTAGTTGGTGTTAGATTTTCAATTTAATGGCCAATTTTCTAGCATCATAAATGAAATGATAGGGTTTAAATTTTTTCGTGGCTAAGATTTTCAATTTTCAAGAATCTTATGGGAAAGAAAATTGAAGTTTTTTTTTTTTGAAAAAGAAAATTAGTTTTTCATTTAAAAAATTGAAAAATCAATCAAAAATCTAAAAAGTATTTAATATTAAAGAGTGTACGAAGTATCTGTATCATTTTCGCTCTATAGTTTTTATCTCAATTTCTTAAAATGGAAAAAATGAAGAAACTAAAACGTTTAGTAATTGCCTGTAGCTGGGAATCGTAGATTAGGACGATAAGGAGAAAAAAAAACCAGCTTCATTTTTCTCTCTCACTACTTCAATTTATTTGCAAATATTTAGGCTCCTATACAGGGGCCATCTTCAGTACATATATGAATTTTATGAGAGAGATTGTCAATTTTATAGAAATACGTGCAGGCACGAAGTTCATGCGCTCAATTGTTCTCAAATATTTTTACAAAATTGACAATCTCTCTCATAAAATTCATATATGCACTGAAGATGGCCCCTGCCCTGTATAGGAGCCGAATTAATGCAAATAAATTGAAGTAGTGAGAGGAAGCTTGTTTTTTTCTCCTTATCGTCCGAAGATAAAATTTTATTATAAGCAATATAGGCAAGTCAACCCTTTATATATCTAAACTTATAAAAATATATACGAATTAAATTGACAAAAAGAGCCTTTGATTGGAATTTTTTCTTTCATTTAAATAATTTGATAGGAGTAAAAAGATGAATAAATTGAATAAATTCCTTATAAAGAGGAAATTGTATTATGTTTCTCAATAAGGGACTTTTTAAAAGGGTGGAAAACTTGGCGAGTGCGTAAAAGTTAATGATCTTTTGGAAGGTCGTCTTTCATAACTTAATAACAATTATTAAGAAATTTAGGTCATTAGGGCTTTGTTAATGAGAATTGCTAAAACAAAAATGGCGATAATATTCACATGAATAACATTTTTCTTAACTTAGAAGAAAATTTAAATGAATTGAAATACATCCGTAAAAGTTTAAAAATAATATACGTATTCATTACGATCAATTAAAAATGATCTTTTATTCTTTAGTTCGAAAATAAAAAAAAATAATTTCATCCTCGACTATTATTATGGGGATTAGAGGTGATTATTCGAAAATAGCTAAAAATAACGGCAGTTAATATTTATTTATTATTAAAAGTTGATTGAAATGAAAAAGACAAAAAATATATTAAGATTTATAGTATTTTTTTTCTAAAAAGTAGAGTATTTTTTAAGAATTACTAATTTTTTAGTCATATTTTTATGAAACGCCTGGAAAGTAGGCAATCACCGTTAAGATCTGCTTCTTTGGTTCCCTAGCGCTCTAGGCGGTCATTAAGCGAAACTATTGAAATCTTAAATTAAAAAGACTGATGTTCAGCAAAAACTATCCTAATAGTAATTTAAAATAAAATTATAAAAAATAAAAATATAAAAATCAGTGATTTTTCTAAAAAATTCGAAAAATTGCTCTAGTTTCGACAAAAGCAAACTTTGATCAAAAAAATTATTTTTAGCATAGGAGAAACCAAAATTTTCATATGCAGAAGCCAGACCCAAAAATCGTATTGACCGGTGTAATGAATAAAAAAAAGGGATGGTTATTCATCGAGAAGAATAAAAATTATTTCTTAAAAATAAAATAATTATTTAATTTTATTTATTGTGCTTATGCATGCGATTTAAAACCCTTTTTTAATTAATGTATGTCTCTATTTTTAAAAATAGTGAAATAGAATACAACAGTAATTAAATTTTAATTTTTTGGCTATTTTTCTTATGAAAAAAAAAATTATTATTTAAAAATAATAATCTCAGTTAATGTTAGATTGGTCAGGAGTTTATTGGATCGATCCGTTGATGGCCTAAAAAATAAGGGCATCAAATTGAGGATTAACTAGTGAAAATATCATCTGCTCTGGCCTCAGGTGCACCCATTTGGCAAATGACCAACTAGATCAGAATAGTTGAACCGGTTGGTACCGAGTAGCCGTGAAATATTCACATCATTGGCTCGTGTGACAAATGGCACTTGCAACACGATCAGATCAACAGAGGAGTGGCGTGTAGAGGAAGAGACAGAAGAGCTTTACTCACCTCTAATGATTATCGTGGGTGGCATCAATTCACCAATGTCGCACCAATTTTTTGGATTCCCAACTGGTAATCACTGGTCAACTATTATTCGTAACCGCGTGTATATAAACTCTATCATGTATACATAGAGGTGTAAAGCATAAATCAAAATATAATTCACTGGTTTAAGTAAATTTGAACAATAGAAGAGGAAACAATCACAAAATTAAAAAAAAAAAAAACATTTTTTTTACTAAAAGCCATAAACTAATATAGAAAATTTTTTTTTTACTAACTACTACTACTACAAAATTATTTCTAAAAGCGTCTTTCTTAATTCAATTTTGAAAGAAAATTTCTTTGATAAGAGTTTTTTTTATTGAATATTTTTTTTTTTCCGAAACACCCATCAATTTATTTTTTTCATATATTAATAGAAAAGCTTTTTATTAGATTTTATCTGCAATTTATCGATTAGATATTTAAAGACAACTATAACCTTAGATATTCATCTTACTTCTATAAACACTAAAAAAAAAATATTTACTATAATGTTTATAATAATTCACGGAATATATGACATCTTTTTCTTTTTTGACTAATTTATTTGTTGATATTTTTTCGGATATAAGTGATCGAATTTTTATTAAAAAAAAATATTGTATTTTCAAATAATATTAAAGGAGATTTAGACCTAGACCCCCTTCCTACTTATTTAATATAGGAATAAATAAAGAACGAATGTAGCTATTTTTATTTCGTTTATTAGGCACTTCAAGCCAACGTTTCGGTTAGATTTGCGACCATCCTCAGGGCTGAAGTGTGTCAATAAAACTCCTCAAAAAGTGGAATAAAGCAATTGTGTAAAATATTTATTGCCATTTAATAATGACCATAGGCTATGCGAATCAAGGCTAGATTGTAATTTTTCGTGTCTTAAGTTTTAATAAATGTACTTTTTATTTCGAATAAGTTTGAAGTTTTTCTTTGATCTGGAAAATAAATAACTGTAGAGGGGAGTACACTGTATATATCTAGCCCAATGAAATAAAGTGGAATTCAAGAAGCATAAACTCGATTTTAATGCTTTTTCCCACTAAGAATATATTATATAGAACAGCAAAATATTGGCATTTATACAGTAGTCCTTGAGAATTGTAAGAGCATTATGACGATCCGAATTATGAGCAGAAACCCGCAGGGACAACATGTCAATCTCAAAGCTTTGAATTTCCATTTCTTTAATATTAGACCCCATTCCATTTGAATATTTCAACTTTTTAATTTGTTCATGTCAAATAATTCAAAATAAAATAAAGATAGAATAAAAGCCTTAGGGAAAACAAAACAAAACAAAAAATATTCCTCCCTAAAATCCATTTTGCAATATTTTTAATATCTTTCCAATCCACTCACTCTCTTCATAATTAATTTTTAAAACCAAAACAAGAATTCAAATTTTTTTCTCATAAAGTAACATATGAGCTCTAAATTATTTCACTACAATTCGCCTTCTTTTTATTACACATTTCGTAAAGGTCGCCGGTGGGCACGAGGGGGGGGACCCCCCCGGGGCCCCCCCAAAAGGCCCCTGGGCACCGATATTTTTGTTTAATAATTCTAAATTTTTTTGTCTTCTATGGTAGACAGAATAAAATAAAAAAAAAAAAAATATTCATTGTGAAAAACTATTTTGAAAAAATATTTAATTAGAATATTGTAAAAAGAAATAAAAAAAAAAAAAAACAAATATCAAATGTTGCCTTCATTCTAACATTTTCAGGTGATAGCCTATTATTTTATTTTCTCTCTTATTAGCCTATATATATTTTTTCATTTTAGTGCCTTTATTTATAATGCTTATTAATGATCTTATATCGAATCAAAATGTTTTTATTCCACGTCGGAGGGTCTGGGTTTCGAGCGGGATGTCAGTGGCTATTTGATGTCTGTCTCTTGCTTTTGTCTCTTTTGTCCCAACATCAGTTGCAGGTCTGTTTTTGACAGAAGCTCTTTTTTAGTTGACATTTTATTATTCCTTAATTAATTATTTTGTCTGAATGTAAGTAAATATCTATATTTTTTCAAATGTAAATCAAGTAAAATAATAATGAAATATTTTTTACATTATATATCAGTCAGATATTTATAAAATAAATGATATAGTATATAAAAAGAAAACGATATAATATTTTATTAAAAAAAAAAAGATCAATCAGTTCATCAATTTAAAATTATTTATCATCTATCAACTCTTAAATTTAAATATTTATTTTTTATGAGATTAAATAAAAAATAAATATGATAAGTTATGATTTATTATTTTACTCGTTTGATTATAATCATATTAATTGGATTTAAAAAATAGATAAATATGAAAATATTTATTAATATTATTTATTAAATAATCCTATAACTTGTAATATATTATATCATTTTATGATTCTCAAAATAAATTAAAAGTAGGTGTACACTAGGGTGGGTCAAGTCTCCTCCATAATGAAGGGTAAAACAAAGGTTAATTTTACTATTTAAATTTTCAAATTCATATTCTACTATTTTCTTAAGAAGGCGACCAATTTATTTGAATAAATAAGATTAGGATCCAAATTCCTTCCTTCATCTCTCAAAAAAATGTAAAATTTCTTAAAAGACAAAAATTTGTTCTTCCAAATTTTTTTGAAACAAATAGTTCATTATTGATATAATGGTATATATATCTTATAAAGAAAATTACTAATTACTAATGAATTTAAATTCTACTTTCTCTATCTAAAACTTATTTAGTTTATAATATTTGATAAATCTTTTACGTTATTTGTCGATAATTTTATTTTTTTCAAAGAGGAATAAAACGAAACTTTGCACTAAAGTGTTTGTTGTTTGTGTGTTACAGTGCCACCACAAAAGCCGAAAATCTTCGACGAGCATGGCAAAGAGCTGACGACAACCGCTGGTCCTTACGAGGAAGGCGGTGTCATGAAACTCACCTGTGTAGTGCCAGGGGGTGAGTAAAAATTTATTTCTTAAAAAACAAAATATATAGCCTACAAAAATACCTTTTCAATATTCAACTTAATAGTTTTACAAATAAAATGATGAATAAATTTTCCATTAATTTATTCAGGCGTGTAAATAACCCCTAAAGCGTTATTATTTTTGGACGAACGTAAATAAAACTAAATGTATATTCATATTCATATAGAAGTATTTTAAAATAGTCTAATCTGAGAGGAACTTACTTCTAGTTCAAATCTTTATTTCTAAACAGTTTTTTTGAATATATTTTAACTATCAAAATATTTAAAAAGACAATTCTGATTTATATAGACCAAAAGAGAAATAAAAATTTAAAAATTCAAAATAAAAAGTCTATATAATCGTGGCGTACTTAGGGGTGGGAGCAGTCCGCACCGTGTGAAAAAATAAATAAATAAAAAAAACAAAAACCTTTTTTTAAAGTACTGAAGTATCTATACGATTCTTATTTTAAATACAATAAATATTGAGGTCCAGGGTATATTAATATTTAATATTTAATTATTATATTTTAACAACTCTAAAATTTATAATTATTTATATTTGATAATATCAAAATATACTTCTTCCGCTTCGTTTTTATAAGTTTTAAAGTTAAATTTTTATATATTCTTTTTTTTTTTTTTAATGCAAGCCAATTTACTCCCCAAGCAACGAACCATGAACAAACAACTCAAGGTATCACAGAAAATTCCCTCTTCCCCCCCCCCCCTCCTTCTTCCTCTTGACTATCCTTTGGGGACTTTCCTCTCTTTTTCCTCTCCCACTCTTTCAATGTTAATCTTGTAAAATATGTATTAACTCTACATTAAGAGCAGAAGCGACATCATACACATACATACACACAACTACGCAATGACTTTTTAATAAGTTTAAAGGAAAAGTGAACAGCAATTATCATGAATAAATAAGTGCAAAGAACTCAGAAAGTTACCATCCAGACTGATATAAGATTAAGATGTTTTAGAGACATCCTTTCTAAAATATCATCTTTTTTCATTCTTTTTGAGAAATTACACCCTCTCTTGAATGATAGGCATACCATTTTATGTCTGGTGTCTTAAGGTTGAACAAATAAATTATTTGAAGTGCGAACTTAGAACATGAGCCACATTACGGTATCAGGGAGTTAGTGAGGTTCATCGTCCTGTGTTAAGAAGAAAGCATTTCTTCATAATGCACCATCTAGAAAAAATGACATATCAACGGTCTTCTCAAAGGTTTCCCCAATTAGATCTGCCAATTCTAGATTTGTTGGATGATTGAATTAAATAGGAATAGATATAGGCTAGGTTAGAATTAATTATCTAGCTAAAAATAAATATATCAAAATCCAGGAATGTGTTCTGAAAGGGCATCCCCTTCCTATTAGGGAATGCGTGGTAAGGCCTATATAGTAAATGGGAACAAAAGGTCACATTAATTTTATATCTAACAAAGGTGTGATTGTTATTTATTGAAGAGGCCAAACACCCCTGGCCCCCGGGAATCGAACCCAGGATCTCCAGCCTTTCCGGGGCATAGGCGTGCTGTCCATTGCACCAGACCACCGGACCCTCGACCTACACCAATAAAACTCACTTCTCCTTATATGCAGTTAACCGTGCCAGTTACTAACAAAGTGAACATTAAAGAAAAATTTTTCACTTGTGCGCTCCTTTTTAAACCAGTTGAGGGACAGACATCTGGGTATGCTCTAACACATTACTGTAAGCAGCAAAGCCTTTAAGGCCGTGGGGTCCTTTTTAAAGGGTGTACTCTTATTTTATAAAACATGACAAGCAAACGAAAACAGCCCTTGAGTACGTTAAAAGAAAAACTTGAAGTGTTAAAAAAAATCGGAAATGGTGAAAGTGCAACTCAATTAGCAATCGAACTTGTTGCCGGCATATTTTCCTCCTCTGGACATAATAATATAATAATTTGGCATATTTTCCCTGAGTTCTGGACTTCCGGATTATTCTGATTCGGATTTCAAATTTAAATTTCAAAATTAGTCTCATTTAAAAGTTTCAAAAGTGGCCGCAAAAGTACTGAAAGGGAGAGATTTATTTAATTGTTTATTTATAAACATTGCTTTTGGTGGAAAGGAAAAATCGATGGCACCACCATTAACCTCGAAATCAAAAAAATCTGATAGACTCCTAGTCTTAGCCACGCCAGATTTTATGTTAGCGAGGCGAATAGCTGAATCAATACTTAGTAGAAAAATAATTACTGTATTATATTTTCAGTGATCATAATTATTATAGGCCTATTGTACTTTTTTTTTTAAATTTGATTATTAAAATTCAGTTTTAGCTCACTCTATAATATTCCTACAGTAGAATTTCTTCTGTCTTGTGAATTATGACTTCCCCTGCACAAACTTTGTATTTTATTAACTAATAATAAAAGTGAGAGGAGAGAGGAGGAATAGATTCATAAGTTTAAACATCCTTCTTTATTTTTTTTTTATTTCAAATGATTTTATAAAATGAGAAGCAATAAACAACCAGTAGTGAATAATTAAATAAGAATTATCATTTAATCAGGTCTCTATCAGCTAAGCAGACAGCTGATCGGATGAACCATAAATATAGGATGTGGTTTTAGTATTGCCAGATCCGATCCATTAACAAATTTAAAGCATTTATTACCAAAGGGATAAAGGTCAAGTACATTTACTGTTTATTGGTATGATATAATGGAAAATAGCAGAGTTAATTTCTATTTTAGGAAAGAAGCTTAAAAAAATTGAATTTAATTATACAAATTGAAATACTTGAATATAAGACTTATATTCAAGTATTTCAACTTAGTTTGGTTATAAGGACAACAAAATGATGATACAAATCGAAAAAATGGTTTGTTTTTATTTTTATAAAAATTAAAATAGGGAAATTAAGGAGAATAACCCCTACAAATGTTCACTATTGTTAATATTGATAATCTAAAAGCCAAGGGGATCAAGTTCAGGCCCAAGCAAGGGCGGATACAAGGGGGGGGGTAAAAGGGTAATTCCCCCCCCTCGAAATTTGAAAAAAAAAACACTTTTTTCGCAAAAAAATTTATTTTTAATGTAAAATTTTAAATATTAATACTTAAAAATTTGATTTGTATTTATATTCTGGCAAACAAGTACAGAATGCGTCTTTAAATTGCCGAAATTAAGAAAAAAAATGTGTGCTGTGCGACCAGTCACACCGGATTACCCCCCCCCCCCCCCCGAGAAACACCTCTGGATCCGCCCTTGGGCCCCAGGCATAAGATGCAGAAAAGACTACAAAAATATACATTTTTACTTTATTAAAAAAATATGGTGACTCTGAATAACTCACTTACTTGAAATATTTTTAAAATCTCTATTCCAAAAAATCAATCGTTTTGTTAACAAATTTTTAATAACTTTTCTGAAAGTTATAAATAAGGGGTGTACCCCAAAGATCGAGGGTTCAGATCCCAGGCAGTCCAATGATTTTATTTAAGCCATTTGGATACCAAATAAGAATACCTGGACCCCAATATATATTCATAATAACAGTTATCGTACAAAGTCTTATATGGCCTAAGATGCCGAAAAGACTGTGTGTATGTGAGAGTGACAATAATAGTAAATAGTCATTTCCTTTAATCTGGTTTATACCAAAGGTTAACGTTGATTGATATCTTAAGCTTAAATATAAAATATCATAAAATTCCATTCAATTTGCGGGCTACAAAGAAGAAGGGGTTGCAGTGGCAACTTTATTTTATCTTCTAATATAATACCATTTAAGGAATTAATAAATAGATATATTTTTCCAGTCTGTATTTCAGACAGCACCTGCATCTTCCATATACACTAATAATAAAATTATTTAATTTCAATCTCCGAGGTTAGGAAATGACTAATTTAAAATGAATTTTTTAGACAAGATAACATTTTTCGAGTTTTTTTATTTTACTCTACTAATAAACGTTTCATACTTCTTGTATACTAAAGATTAATTATTGAGATATCTTAAAATTCGATATGTTTTAAATGCCTAAAATATATGAATTGCAAATGTGAGTTGGCTGCCTTTCCTCAGCCTACAACCTTTGTTTATTTTAAATTATGCATGTCAGACAAAGGAAACATTGGTAAAGAAAAATTGTTTAAAAAATAAACAATTATTAGACATAGATAGATAGTACGTGTACTAAAAAAGGAAAATTAGAAATCACTTTCCTTCCTTAAAAATTTTATCTTATCAAAAAATAATCAATAAATAAATTATAAACGCATACTGTATAAATATTTTTTTTTTAATTGAGACGCGCTGAGGTTGAAGTCTCGCTTCATATTGTCTCCCATCTGAGCAATAAAAATTTGATCAATATTATTGGCCAGTCCTTTTTTTTATTAACGTTATATTTTTAAATTTTTCACTCTTTTTTTAAAAATACCATTAATAATAAATGTATTCATATTAAATATTAATATACTTCACACTCAAATATCAAAGCGAAAAATAACATTTATAATAGCCTACATTAATATAAAATTAACATAAGTTATAGGGGAGAATTTTTTTATAAATAAATTCATAAGTCTTAAATTGTAAATAAAACTCATTCAAAAATATTTTTGATTGAATTGGGATAGAAGGAAGAGGATGTTGGAGGTAACGGGTAAAGTAGAGGGTTGAATGAATAAAAAGAGCTTTTAAAGGTAATGACCTCAAAATGGCCTTCTAGGGCTAATAATAAATAAATTAAACTAAAAAGCTTGTATAATAAATCAAAACAATTTAATCTTAAGTTATTTGAGTAAATGAAGGAGATGAAAATATAGATTTCTTTCTACTGGCGAATTTTCAATATATTTAGATACTGTATATATTAGTTCTAAAATAAATTTTCCGTGTCTAATGTTTTTTTTTTTTTTTAACCCTTTTCGGCTACAGAGGCCATTTAGGGGTGATACATTTATTTATTTAATTGTAAATACATAGTATCGATGGCTTCCGGGGGCCGTTCCACACGCTGATTGCCGGGGGTCACCAATCCCGAGCTTTCGCCGTGCTTGGCATTACTTAACCGCAACGATTGTGGTGACTGTTGCTCTTCTCCGTTGCCAGGCCCCCGGCCCGTGTCTAATATATTTATTGAATTTTATTATAAAAATCTCATTAAAAATAATTTATATCTTAATTTTTCTTCTTACGAAAAACAAAAATAATTTTTTTTTTTTAATTTTTAGCATTTGAAGCCATTAAAATTATTACATCATTTATTCCAATAAGTGGGTATTCAATATAATTTGAATAAATTCAGGGCGAAAATCGAATCAATGACCTCTTAGAGCAAAAAGCAAGGCTAACCATGAGCAGTTTGTAGTTTTGGTTGCCTATTAATAGGCGTAAAATGATTTGCCATCAGGTTTAATAAAACTCTGCTATTATAGATTCCTAATTTAAATTGTTTTTAATTTTTCTTTTGAAATTTTTCCAAAAATATTAAAGGTCAGGAAAAAGTCTAAACAGTAATATAATTTTAAATTGTAGTGATGGAAATGGAGGCAGCCAAAGAAATAAATATTGATTTTACATGCCAACATTTGGAGTTCTCAGCGCTTTCTTCTTCAAGGCGAATAAGTTATCAAATTTTATATTCAAACGGCATATATAAAAACAACAAATGTTATTTATATTATAGTGCCCATAGTTTCGATAGTATGTATTCAATAGACACCCTATCTATTTATTATTTTATCTATTATAACTATTACATGCCCTCTCGACAATTTATTCCTTCAGAAGAAATAAGCGAAGAGTATTTGAAACGACGACAAAAGGTATAAAAAGGAGTTTTTATTTCATCCTTGGCTGCATGCAACTCCACCATCTCAATTTAAACAACAGACACAAAAAAAGCAATGGTTCAGTTTCCGTTCTGAGCGATAGACCACAGGATAAATTTATATTGACTACTAATACAGTAGACAATAAATATTTACCAAATATAAATAGTCCCTGATGCCAAAAATACATTTACCTTTGAGTTATTTATATTGAAATAGCCCTTTTTTCTTTTTACTTTTTTCAATTTGTTTAATTTAATGTCCTTTTCGGCATATAGACCCCGTCCTCAATCAATTGGTATTCAATTCAATTAAAACAAATTTTTACTTTCTCTATCTCTGTATCATAGATCAAGGGTACTTTTTTTCTATTTATTAAAGTTTTATTTTCTACCTTCTAATCATTTTGTAAACACCTTTTTTGGGAGCGGAAAAAAATAAGCTGATAATTATTTTTTTCATGACTACTTAACAAATTTGTATTATAGATCACATTTTGTATTAATTGTTTATTAAAATATAAATACTGTACAATGTTTCGACTGCTTATTCGCAAAAATTCATAATAGGAAATACTGTAGATGGGCTGATGTCGTATATAAAACGGTCGGGACTGTTAGTTCACTTGAGTCGGAGCAAGTGCACAGTACTTGATAACGGCTACAAAATAAGCAGTCGAAATGTTGCACATTATTTATATTTTAATTAATAAATAATTAATAAAAAATTAATAATAATAATAATTTAAACCACAAAAGCTTTAAGGGGCTACGGGAGCGAAGTGGTTACGCATGTTTTTCCCGCTAAGATGGCGTTGTGTGTCTTTAAATGTATGCCCAAATATCAAGTAATTCAAAAATTTGCCAAGAGATGTCAAAATGGTAGCTAATAATATTTAATGCATTTGGTTGATTTTCATTGATCTTTTAATAATAAATACTTTATAAATGTTATTATATATTATGTATCTTTTTTTTTTTTTTAAACATTCATACTTTTTTCTCATTCACACTCACACTCACACACACATTCACACAGTCTTTTCGGCAACTCAGGCCATATAAGACTTTGACGATAACCGTTGTAATTAATATATCAATTTGGGGTTCAGGCATTTCTATTTAAGCCATCTGGTATCCAAATGGCTTAAATAAAATCATCGGACTGCCTGGGTCTGAACCCGCGATGTTTAGTATAGGAGGTAGGCACGCTACCCACTACGCCAGATCCGGGGGCTATGTATCTTTTATAAAAGCATAAAAATATATAAATATAGGCCAGATATAGGCCAAAAGGGGATCAGCTGTTAGACTAGCCTGCCATCTATTGCAAGAATGCTGAAATAATTTGGCAGATGAATTTTAAATAAATCATCTAAGCTTATTTTAAAAATTTCTTAATTAATATGTGATTAATAATAACAATAAATTCATAAATAAAAAAATTAAAATAATGGGGGAGAAAGTTTTTTTTTTTATAAAAAAAAAATAAAAATTTTTTAATAAGTCATTAAAAAAATTATAGCTCGATGTCCCAATAATCTCTTATGAATTTTATTCATTTAAAAAAAACCGCATTGAAAAATTCCTTATAATAGTCTAGTTTTTTTTTTTAAAGTACGTTTAGACGTCGCTCCTGAACCCCCCTTAATAAAAAAATTTTTATTTTCTTATTGGAAAAGTTTATCCAAAACAAGAGCATCTAAAAATTTTATTCTATAAAAAATTATCTTAGGATATTTTTATTTTTTAAAATTCTGCTATCAACATATTTATTATTTTTATTCCTGTACTGGCTAGACCTAGAATATAAATGACTCTGAATACATTTAATTTATTCAATTAATTTGTCACCCTTTTTTTTTTTATTTAATCAAATTATGGTTTGCAACTCACGTTTTATTCTCCTTCAAGTACCTCGTCTCGTTTCTTCCTTGAATGCCTGAAAAGGAAGCGACCCGTTACCATTTATACTCAGAGCTAACATGAATAGTGCCTGAAACATGATGAATACATAAATTATACGTTTAAAACTTCTTCCTATTATGTATCCTCTTATCGTAAAGCGAAACTCAACTTGTAGAAATAATTTTCTAAGGATCATCATAATGATTTTCTTTGAAAAGAATATAGACTATAGCTATGAAATTTTTTTTGACAATTTAATTGAAATATTTTAAAAAGAAAATTATTTTATTCTTAATTTTCATTCAAGATTTTTTACTAAAATACACTTGTCTTTGGATTATAGGTAAAGTCTCACTTGATGTCCGCTCAAAGGTTCAAAAAAAAAAAAAATTTAAATTGATTGATAGTGATTTGAAAATTAATTTATATTAATTCAGATCTGTTAGAGGTCGAAGTTGTGCTTCATGACCTGAAACAGTGGTTCGCTTGCCAATTATTTTCTCTATATAAAATGAAATATCTTTACAATTCAATAAACAACAACACAAATTTCATTTATTTATATACGTAGAGGACTTTATCTAGTATTTCACATAATTTTAAAATCTAATAAGCATTCTTTGCATTTTTTTTCATGAAAGAATTTTAAATCTTTGAAACCTAAATTGTTTTCCCACAAAAATAACATTTGAATAGTTCTGCATGCCATCGCCTTTAATATATGACTTAATAGACTTGTTATTAACTAATACCAAACATAGCAGAGAATACATTCATTAGTTTTAGTAATAAATTCTCAGTTTAACTTGTTGTGTGTATGCCACTTTTTTACGAAAATTTATCTCTTCAATATATTTATTTTTTTTATTAATATATAGATCTATGATTGAAACATCACCAACTGCTTTTGATTAATTTTAATTAATTTTATCTATATTTAATATAGCCTATATATGTCTCAAAGAAAATCACCATCCAGAGTAATTGAATAATTCTATCAATTAAGTGAAAATACTGTATGCCTTTTTCTAAAACATTTCACTTTTATTTTATTTTCTCTCATTTTATAAATTAATATGAAAGTTTATTGTTAATTTATTTTAAATAAGATTGTATTATTTTTTTCTATTCGAGAAAGAGACAGAGAATAATATAAATCACAAGAAAATATTAGTTCTTTTTTGTGTCGGCTAAGTGGAGGTATGCTGGGGGATACTTAACTAAGAAAGGAGGGAGGTTTCGTGCGTGCACGCAGGCGGCCCCGGCCCGTCCATTAGGAAGTGGGGAGTCCGGATGCGACGCCAATTGCCACTTGGCTGTGGTTCTTAACTCAAAGGGGGGTAAAAATGCGTGCGGGGTGCTTTTATCACCGTTGAATGACGACGGGCCGTAAAGAACGAAAAACGTTTTCCAACAAACTCCACAGACACACGATTCGTTCCATTTATTTGTTTGTAGCCAAGAAGGCCAAAAGGAGGGCGGGGGGGGGGGTGGCAGCTACTGCCACTTCCGGATTGAATTTTTCGATCTTGTCTACTTATATACCATTCAAAATTGGATTTCACTCATTTGATCTTTTTTTTTTTCTGCTTCTTTCAATTAGAGGCTTTTTGAAGGTATATTTTCTATAAATTCGCCTCCTCATTTCTTTTGCTCTTCCTAAAAAAAAATCTTTTGTTCTTAATACTTTACAGACCAAAGAGCTTAATTTTAATTAAATCCTATTGATTACAACACAAGGCAATACAAGGTGGTTTTTATTTTTTTATTTTTTTTTTTCTTAATTAGAATCATACGTCTTTTTACTCGATATCAATTGCATTAAATTAATTAAAAAACTAATATCTCTCCCTTTTGTGAAGTTCTTTGAAGTATTAGCAGAGAAAAAAAATAAAAATCTTTTAGAAAAAATACTAATTATTTTTTTTTAATACTAAATAAAATAAAATGGCCCGATTTACAAAATTGTTCTTTTGTTTAAAAAAGACGCTATCTTTAATGATGATTTGAACCAATTAAGAACATAATAAAATAAAATACTGTATATTCTAGAAAAAACAGTATGCTTATTCCTATTTGTAGGAACGGAAAAAAATAGTGTTCTCTCAGTTTAGTTAATATTTCTTTTGTAGTTACTTGTGATGGTCAGTCAGTTGGAGTTGACTTCAAATTTCTTTTTACAGATCTTTATTAAACAAGGACGACTGATAATGCTCAATTTTTTCGTCAGTTTTGACCTCTAGGGTCATTATAATAAAGATCTGTAAAAAGAAAAATTTATTTTTTTTACTCATTTCAGCTTTAACTGTTCACGAAACAAATTTTTAATTAAAAATCAGGTGGCTGTTTAGTATTTTTTATTGATTTTAGAAGTAGAATCAGTCGAGTTGAAATAACAGTGTCCGTAATTCAGAGAAATATTAAATTACTGGACACCTTTTTTTTTTTTATTCTGCCCCTTTGGCTTACCGCCATTGGGCTAAAAGTCGTTACAAAATATATTTTTACAAAATTTGTATAACCAAAACAATTTAAATACAATAATACAACAACATAAGTACAATAAAAACCCATTACAAACCTTATTTAATAACTTACTTATATATAATATATACTTACTTATAATAATTTTACATTCCATTGTTGTAGCAAGGAGGATTTGAGAGCCAAACCCCCTCCCTTCCCTCCAAAAAAAATTCACAAATACTAATAAGAAGGGTAATTAAAATATAACGTAAAAATTTTAAAAAATAATTTATATTCTTTAAAATTTATTCATTTGGGGAAATCTAAGTACTTGGCCATCCAAGATGGTCCAAACAATCTTTTCCTGAAAAAATATTTACTACGGTACTGGTAAGAAAGTGATGTGAATGAACATTAAAGAATTTAAAATTTTATATAAGGAGGGCGGAAATGAAATTTATGATGGATGTTTAGAGAAATTTATAGAAAGAAAATTGAAGAACAGAATAATAAACTTTTCAGGCCAATAAATTTTACGTGCTTACTTCTTCAGGTCAATGCCAGAATTCTGGATTAACTCGGAAACGTATTCACAGCGGTAAAATATTTCCAATAAATTGGGGTCAAAATAATTTCTAAAGTATTTTTTTTTACAATACTTCCATCATTTTCTTTATAATTTTTAACCAAAAATAGGCCTAATATAAGTAAATATAGTATTTTTTTTAAATATTGAAAAGGAAAACACTTCCTTTTACCAAATCCTTCTCATTATCTTTCACTCATAATTTTTTTTTTTTGCTCTTGTTAATGTATAAACATAAAAAAAATCGGATTTATTTAGAATCAAAGCTCTTTTTAAAACAAATATCTAAGCACAGGGATTTCATTTCATTTGAATTCATTCATATAAAGAAATAGATTTATATATGACTTGGCCGAGTATTTGCATGTTTTTTTTTTATTTAACATAAGCTAAAATAAATAGCCTAAAAGAGATCTCGTTTGCGTGTTGGTCATTAAATGTTTGCACAGAGTCTTCTTTAGCGCCTGTCTGAACCAAATAAAATATAGAAAAGCTTTCGGTCATGTTTATATTCGGTTTCCTGCTTTTGTCCGTTATCCCCACCACGAATGTCTAGTGTACATATTCGCTTCTTTGTGAAATCATCATAAAACACACACTCCATTTTTCTATTCAGAAAACTGTCCATCCCCCTATCTCCTTTTTTGTGTGTGAAGAGGATGAGTGGGGTATAGAGGTAACACAATCGGAAAAGGATTTACATCATATATAGAAAGTTTTGGAACGTGCGCCCTCTGGTCCAGATCCCCCTTCGATTCTTTTACTTACTTTTTTTCACACCCAACCTTTACGTCTTCGTCCTTGTCTTCTCCGTTTTATTCTCATTCTTTCTTCGTAACAGAGAGGCAAAGTACGAGTATTTACTCCTGACTTCGATATTCCAGTCATGGTGTCTTTTTTTTGGATTTTCCCTCAAATCTTTTATTCTATTAAATTCAAAAAGAATAAAAATACATACGTATACTGTATCTATTATATTTTACTTATATAATTACCAAGGCTAATTTCATAACATACTTTGTATTTTTGCCATATAAAATCTTTAAATTAATTTATGAAAACCTACTTTTATTTATTATTATCAATTTATAAATATTTTTAAAGTGAAACTTTTATTTTGATCCTTTCCAAATTTTTTCGCTCTTCTATCAGCATGTCGCGATACAAGCTCAAATGCTGTGACGCTATAAGCCATGACGTCACAAGCCGTGGACTGACAAAAAATAGGAAAGTTGAAATTTAATATATATGACGAATTATAAAAAATAATTGTAAGATTTAATTATTTGGAATTTTTTAAAGTGGATAAAATATATTTTTTTTAAATAATTAAAATGATTAAAATCTTCAATTGATAAAATAAATATTGTTCGCCGCAACATGCGGTCTAGTGATTTCCCATGCATAATGCTGGCATTTAAAACGCGATTTTTAATACCATTAATTTAACAATTTTCTGGAAAATTTTTAGTTAAACGCCTACGGGTCCGGAAAAAAGTTTCACAAATATAACAAGGTTTCACAAAAAACCACACAATGATTTTT
>JAKCPI010005917.1:0-10762 GCA_023213315.1 Euborellia annulipes
AACCTTGCGGCTTAGTATAAATATAAGTTGACACAAAATTCAGGAGTGACAAGGACAGAAACAATTACCGAAGGTAAGAGAAAGTTGTGTGTTGTGCGACGAGTCACACCTGATTTATTTTAATCTATTATCATAGTAATATTTTGTGCTTTATAAAAATAATTATTTAATATATAATTATAATAGTTTTTACTAATAATTTGTTGCTGTTTGTCTCAGTGATGTGTGTCTATTATCTATTTATCTTTTTCGTGGTTTATAATACAGAATAACCAAGGATTCAGAAATTTATTTTTTTTTTTATTTCATTATGTGTAAAAAATACTCAAAGTTTTAAACTATCTAAAAAAATATAAGTGTTTTGATGTGAAACGCCTCTCCTCTTATTAATATGCAATTTTACGACTCAATGCAAACATAAAAGTTGAAATAAATTTAAAATTAACTTTTCATAAAAATGAAAATGGAAAAAGTCCTATCGTTCTCATCTTTAAATTCACTCTCTAAGGTTATTAAAAGAGATTCTTGAAAAAAAAAAACAATGAAAGAACAAAAGAAAATACTTGAATCAAAGTTGAAGTGATATTAAGAAGTTTTTTTTTTAATTTAATCGAATTATAATTTGAACGCGATTTAATATAATATATATGAATAAAGTTACAATATGAGATGTATTCCTGAAAAGGAAAATGTCATTTTGACAGGCTTATATTTGAACTCATCGGGAAGTCTGTTCTGCGAAGGTGTTAAGTCCGGCTTAAGTAATCCCGAATACCATTCAGGTGCGTTCTCTTTTTAAAACCCGCTTATTGGGGGACAAGTTAAACCTCAAATAGCTACCAAGTTTTTCAATTTCACCTTTAAATTGTATTTCCACCTCCGAAAACCATTGGATTTGTTATTAGGTTTAATAATGCAAGGGATAAAATATAAGAAGATTTACGAATTTAAAAATATTGAAAGAAAAGAAAGGAAAACTCTTAAAATGTTTACAGAAAACTCCTTCCCCTCCCCCCACCCCATGGCCGTGGAGGCTAGTTATTGGCAGATTTCAATAATAATAGTCTTAAAGCTACTGGGAGCTGGATTGGATCCCAAGCAGTCCGATGAATTTGGATTCCAAATGGTATAAAGAATGTGCCTGTACCCCCAAATATATACTGTCTATTAATTAAATAATAAGTATCGATAATAGTCTATATGGCCTAATAGATCGGGCGCTGGAGGTAGTTGAGTATACAACATGTAAGGACGGAATTCCGCCAATGGATTTTGGCGAAAATAGCTCCAAGAATAAAAATCCGAATCTTCTTGGTCCAATTTTTTTTTTACCCCCTCTCCTCCTATTTATAAAAGAAATAAATGGAATAGGTGCTATGATAATGTGAAGACCTGCAACTACCTGGTATGTTCAAATCTTTATACTTAAGACCTCAAACAATGAAAAGTACTATCTTGCCAGCAGCTGGGGTGACCCTCTATAGTCCCTTTCCTTCCCTTCTCCGCGGCCAGTATTCATCATTTATTTAAAATTTAAATCGTGTACTGGCAACTATGTTCAAATTCTCATTCAAAAAAATGAAAAATACTATCTTGCCATCAGGTGCGGTGGTCCCTTCTTGATCCTTCCCCTCCCTTCTCCATGACAAGAATTCCTCTATTTATTTTAAATTTAAATGTGGAAGTCTTTAAAAAAAAATATTTTTCTCGTTTAAGACATATTTTCGAATCAGATTGATGATATGTGGTTCTTATATATATTAAAGTAAATTTATATCAAGAGCCACTGAGGGTAACTTTGAATTCCAACCTTAAATTTCTAGTGCAAAAAAAATAAAAATTATTTTTATTAAATTTTTAGGGATCACAGTTCAAGAATCCGGGTATCCTCAAAGGAAAAAAATATTATAAAAATATGAAATATTAAAAAAAAAATTTAAACTTTTTTGGTGGGAGGAAGGGGGGGAAGAGTATTAATATATAGCCCTGGAGTTCAGTGAATCTCTCAGGTACTGTACCTATACAGGATGGGGTTCTTTACCTAATAAGTTTTTTTTTATTTTTTTTTAAGGTCTTTTTCGGCATAGAAGGCCATTTAGACCCCGTTCCTATTTAGTATTGTAGTTTTTTAAGCTTCTCTTAATTGCATTTCACTTTATTAAAATTAACTACAATAATATCACAATCTAGTGTATTTCATAAAGAGTCAAACTTCATTCGTAATTATAAACAAACTTTTTTTTTTAATGAAATTTGTATATTTTTTTTGACATATTATGATAAAGTACATTATTTTAATGAATTTATTCTTACACGTTTTTTTTTTCGAAAACTTTTGAGATAATCAAGCATTTTTAGAGTAGGTACGTGAAAGTCAAGGGGAGATCTCTTCAGATATTTTTCATATTATTATAATGAAACGAATGAGAAATTTATGACTGGAAAAGTAATAAGTCTTTTATTATTTTATGGTTAGAATGACTTTTTTATGAATAAAACAATTCTCTTTAAAAAATTACCTTATTAACTTTAGGTGATTGATTCATAAAACCTTGAGTTAATCACTTTTGAATATTAAATTTTAATTTTTTATAACTATAGTTCAAAACTTTATTTTGTATTAACATCTTAATTTCAAAAATTTGTTTTTTTATTAACTGCTTCTGGGCTTCTGCACAATTCCTGTGCTAAAGTTTCAGAGATTCGCTTCCCGTTCCAAGCGGTGAAATTTTTTTTAAATCACAATGGATAGGCCTACTAATTAATTTAGTAAAAAGCCTGAATGACCTCAGATGCCAAAAATGAACTTAAAAATGAGTATCTAAATGTAAAAAAAAAGTATATTTAATATTTAGGTAAGAGAAAGTATAAATTTAATCGTAAAGAATTATAGACCAGGCGCTGGAGGTAGTTGAGTATGCAAAATTTGGAGGACCGAATTTCGACAATGGATTTGGGCTAAGAATAGCTCCCAGAGTAAGGATCCGGATCTTGCCGGGCCAATTTTTGGTCCAATTTTTTTTACCCCCACCCCATAGGAAATCAATGGAGTGCATGCTAAGATGATGTGAAGATTTGCAATTATGGTCAAATTCGAGTACTTAAAACCTCAAACAATGAAAAAACTGTCTTGTCAGCAACTGAGGGATCCTCTAGAGTCCCCTGAGAAGTACTATCTTGCCACCAGTTGTGGTGGTCCCCTCTAACCCCTTCATCTCTTTTCTCTCTCTTTGTTATAAATTTAAATATACGACTTTAACATCATGCCAAATTGTGGGGACCGGCAATTATGTTCATAATCCACTACCTGGTATCGCAATCAATGAAAAATACTATCTTGCCGCCAGCTGCGGTGGTCCTCTCTAACCCCTTTTACCTCTTTTCTCTCTCTTTGTTATAAATTTAAATATACGGCTTTAACACCATGCCAAATTGTGGGGGCCGGCAATTATGTTCATAATCCACTAGCTGGTATCCCAATCAATGAAAAATACTATCTTGCCGCCAACTGCGGTGGTCCCCTTTAACCCCTTCACGTCTTTTATCTCTCTCTGTTATAAATTTAAATATACGGCCTTAACATCATGCCAAATTGTGGGGACCGGCAATTATGCTCATAATCGACTACCTGGTGCTCCAATCAATGAAAAATACTATCTTGCCACCAGTTGTGGTGGTCCCTCTAACCTCTTCACCTCTTTTATCTCCCTTTATTATAAATACACCAGGTAGTAGATTATGAGCATAATTGCCGGTCCCCACAATTTGGCATGGTTTTAAGACAGTACATCTAAATGTATAATAAAGGGAGAGAAAAGAGGTGAAGGGGTTAGAGGGGACCACCACAACTGGCGGCAAGATAGTATTTTTCATTGATTGGAGCACGAGGTAATGGATTAGGGGCATAATTGCCGGTCCCCACCATTTGGCATGGTTTTAAGACAGTACATCTAAATGTATAATAAAGGGAGAGAAAAGAGGTGAAGGGGTTAAAGGGGACCACCGCAGTTGGCGGCAAGATAGTATTTTTCATTGATTGGGATACCAGGTAGTGGATTATGAACATAATTGCCGGTCCCTACAATTTGGCATGGTGTTAAAGCCGTATATTTAAATTTATAACAGAGAGAGAGAAAAAGAGATGAAGGGGTTAGAGGGGACCACCACAACTGGTGGCAAGATAGTACTTCTCAGGGGACTCTAGAGGATCCCCTCAGTTGCTGACAAGACAGTTTTTTCATTGTTTGAGGTTTTAAGAACTCGAATTTGACCATAATTGCAAATCTTCACATCATCTTAGCATGCACTCCATTGATTTCCTATGGGGTGGGGGTAAAAAAAAATTGGACCAAAAATTGGCCCGGCAAGATCCGGATCCTTATTCTGGGAGCTATTCTTAGCCCAAATCCATTGTCAGAATTCGGTCCTCAAATTTTGCATACTCAATTACCTCCAGCGCCCGCTCTATTATGAGAATGTAAAATATAGTAAAATTTAATTTCATTCTCTCTCCTAATTCATTTTAATCCAGTTTCCTCTTTTTTTTTTAATTTATAAATTTTGCATTTAAAATCCCATTTGATATGAAATTTTCCTAACCGGCCGTAGTAAAATCATGAGTTTTCAAATGACCTTTTCACTGATTAGTTAGAATTGATCATGTTGCATTAAAATGCATCGCGCCTGCTGGTGCAACATAAATTGCATTTCCTCTTGCACCAGGTCAAATATGCATCGACAACGTATTTAAACATTGAAACTCGTGTGACAGATAAACTGAACGTGATAACTAACCCATTAGTATGCAAAGAAGCAGCGGGCTTGGTATGAAAATTAAGATTAGTCCTCGTGATAATTAAAATGCATTAATTGTAGCAGTTAAATATTTAACCAAGCATTAAATTAATTAGGATTATAAAATATTTGAATAACGTCACTGGTATATAGAGTCTTATAAATGTCGTGAAACACAATGTCGCACGTTTTCGTCTTTAACGACTGTTTGGTCTTCTATTTGGGGAAATATAATGAAATTATGCAAATATGTATTAACAAATCAAATTTAAAATAATCACAGATAGGAGACAAAAGGGATTCGGAATCTATTATTTATGGTGATTTTAATAACTGAAATTATTTTCAAAGGATGATTTCGTTGAGAATTTATTATTAATTAATAAAATTATAAACAAGTCTATAAGTAGTTGAAAGGTTTTATGTCATCATTTCAATTTTGTAACATAATAATTTATAAATTAGCATAGGAAATTGAATTATCTACTAAAGATAAGTAAATCCGCTAATATAGTCATTATATTGCTTAACTTCTTATGAAGAAGGTCTTTTAAAATTCTGGAATTATGTTTAAAAAAATTAGATTATAGATTATGTAAAACATTAAAAGTTGCATCTATTCCTGGAAATGCGAGTTATTTACTGTAGTTAAAATATTTTTTTGGGATTATTTTGTTTATGCTTATATTGTATAATAAATCTTCCAAACTACAAAAAAAAATCTATTTTTTTAAAAGGGTTTTGTAGATTTTTTTTCACAAAAGGACGAACCAATTCATGACGGTTACTCTTTTTATTTGAAAGACTCTGTTGTAAAAAATTAGGTCAAGGTCATTAGCAATTAATAAAATTATATTCACTTTAAAAGTATATGAGGTTCATTTAATATTATTACCTAATCAAGTTTCTGACTTTGTTCGTACAGGATCCAAAAATTATAATTTATATTATATTTAAACGCATGAAAGTATTTTTTTTTTTTTTTTATTTGTCTCTTGGCCTAGTTTGGGCCATGAGTATAAAACGATACAAAAATTTGTAAATCTTATAAAAATACAATAAACCATAAATATACAACATTTTTACAAAAAATTATATAGGTAAAATGTTACAAAGATTGATGTGTAGTAGGAGTACAAATAAATAAAAATGCTAGAGTGTAAAAAGAAATACAAATAAATAAGAATGATAGAAAAACAGTGTAGATAAAAAAAATTAAACAATAACTAGGCACTGTTAAAAGCATAGAAAAACAATACCAAAGCACTACCCATACAATCACAAAGCAATATTAAGGCAATAAAAGTACAATAATAAAGCAATATTAAAAGAATAGAAAAACAATAATAAAACAACAGAAAAACAATATTCATGAAAGTATTAAAATAATAAATATACAATAGATAATATCTATTGGGCCTTGAGAAGTATTTTTCATTTTCACGAGAAAAGGTCGAAAAAATTTCTAAAATGAAGAATTAATAAAGTACATCCAAATTTTTACTTTCTCTTACCTATGTATATATGTAATATATATATAGAGAGAAAGTATTGGATTCATGTCAAAAATTCGATGTCGAGATTTTGATGGATCTTCACGTTTTGAGGTCCCCTGAATCCAAAAAACTGGTTTTCGCGACATGGTCTGTCTGTGTGTGTGTGTGTGGGTGGGTGTGTGTGTGGGTGTGTGTGTGTTCAATTTTAAGCATGAAGGAATTGAGCTAGGAGGTTGAAATTTTATATTTAAGTTAAACACCCCCGGGACCGAAAAAATAAGCTTTTAATCAAAATCGGCCAAAGAGTACTAGTACTTTACTGATGTACTTTTTCAGTTTTTTTCGATTTTCTCAAAATTCGCTCTAACGATTTTGATTAAAATTCAAAAATCAATTATTTTTTAGATGCTCTTTCAAATGTATATTCTCGTTTTGCCCTCAAAATTGTTTGAAGACCACTTTACTCTTGCACTCCATAGAAAAGATAGGAGAAATGGTTGCCATGGTAACAAAATATAAATATTTTCCCATACTTATAAATTTTACATCTGAATTCAAATATTCCCTACTGCCGGGAACTAAATACATGTCGACACGAAAAATCTGGTGTGACAAGCACAGTACACAACTTTCGATTACCGAAGGTAAGAGAAAGTTAGTGTGCTTGCGCCAGTCACACCAGATTTTTTTTTTAATTTTAAATAATTTTATTATATTGTTTTTGTTTTTATTGTTATTTTTGTGTTTTGATAATATTTTTGTATGATTTTTTCCTTTTTATTAATATTTTTGTTTGCATACACTTAGGGGCTGAATGGGGAAACTCAACAGCTGAGAGATAAATAAATAAATTTAATAATTTAAATAAACACAAGTAATTAAACCACTGACCCCTAGAGCATGAAGCTTTAAGGAGGAGTGGTAAAAATGTTATTTTTATTTTCAACTCGTCTAAAAACATGGAAAAAAGGGGAAGTATTGAATTATAATAATATTGAGATTTTTATACTATGTTATAAAAATATTTGATCAAACTTTTCGTCCAATTTACATTTACAAAAACAAAGTTTTACTTAATAGTTCAAGAGTTTTATCCTTGCTAAAAGAGGAAGTGGACACCAATTATGAATAGGAGAAACCAGAGAAGACAACTTTATAATATCACAAGAGACCAAAAGAGAGATGAGAGAGATGAAGCGAAGAGAGATGCTTGCAGATTGATGATCAGAGGCTCAGTAACTTTCCACCCATACTCCAATTGCATTAAAATCAAAATGATTAATCATCCATTTCACCTAAGGATTTGCCTCAAAGGTCAATATAAACTTTATTATTATATATTGTAGGCTCATAGATGAAATTTTCATGATAGGCTTTTTTTATAAATAATTGTGTATTATTATTTTAGAAAAATTTTCTATGTATGTGTGTGTGATCAAAATATTTCAAAAAAAAAATATTTTGAAGCTGAATTTTATTTTATAATTGTCAAAAAAATTATATCTGTACTGATTAAAGTCTGAACGTTAAATTTTATAGAAATTTATTTAAAACCAATTTGCTTTTTATGAGGGCTGGTTAATTCATATCAAATTAAATAAAAACCGAAAGCAAATCAAAACACGCTTAACCTTCGGGTTGAAAAAATGAGTTTTTTCACATAACTAGCTGAAGTATAAGGAAAGTTTTGTGAAGTTAGCAACTTAATAAATGCATCATTTATAAAAATTATTAAAAATTAAAAATAATTAAAATAAATATTAAAAATTTAAATAATTAATTAAAGCTAATTAATTTTTTAATCAAGGCTTGTGTTTCTAATTTCATAAGCCTTATTTCGACCTTGAGGGCTTTGCTAGTTGCTAGATCTGGGCTCTGATTCAATCATATGATTAGCTTAACTGGATGTGAAAAGACTCGAAAGTCATAGTCAACTAGCTTATCCGAGGGATAGCTAGATAATTAAATGTGAAGCAATCGGCCCTAAGTTAACTTACAAAACAATCAGGCCTACCATATATAAAAAATAAGTGCTTTTTATATTTTTTTTTTCATTGACTTAATTCATTTATGCAAAATGAATTGATTCAATAATTGATTCATCTAATAAACAGGTCAATCGATTCATTAAATAGCCTACAAATATTATTTTAAAAAATTAAGCCTTTATAGATAAATCGAGAATCGTTAAAGTGAAATTTTTAATTCATTATTTTAATTAAGTTTGAGATCCTGATTGTTTTGCCTTTTTTTTAATTTCATTTAAGGTCTTTTTCGGCATCGAAGGCCATTTAGACCCCATCTCTATTTATTTAAATTGATTGGTAGCCAATACAATTTAAACAAATTTTGTCGCCTGGGACGGGATGCGAACCCACGACCCTTGGTACAAAAAAGCTAGTACGCTAACCTCTACACCAAGGCCCGAGGGCGCCTTTGCTTTTGATTATATATAAATTTACCTATAACAAAATAATCAATGAAATGCTAAATTTTATCTATTATTCAGATCTATGAATAATTATAATATTTTTTAATTAACAATAAATTGACTAATCTTACAATTTCAATAATTTTTCAATATTGATCCTTAACTAACATCAAATTTCACTTGGCCATTGGCTCCTCTCTTGTTTATGATGCCTTGCATTAACGTCTTTGTTAACAACACTTTGGACTTGTAGATGCAGATTGATGACCAAAAGCCCTGGGACCTTCTCTCTAACCAACTGCAATAAAATCCAAATGATTAATCACACCATTGTCCAACGTCTGTCTCATCAAAAGACAGATAAGAGGCTCTCTATAGAGTGGATGATAACAAAATAATTGTTGCTTTCTAGAGAGAAAGTCAAACCATTTTGCAATTATTCAAGCCACGATAATGACATTATTGATTATTCACGAAATCAAATGAATGTTATAATGCATAGAGGGCTTTAGCCAATAAACGAACCATAGCAATTTGCACGAGTTATAACTGGGTTAGCTATATTTGCAATATAATCATGTTATACTTGTATAGAGACTTGTAGTCATATTAGAAAGATTAATTCTCAAATACATATTGTTTGATAACTTAAAGTAACCCGCAATAGTTTGTTGTAAATTTAAGGGAGTCGACGTTAACCTCTATTGTATCATCCGAGTTAGTTTCGAATGGATTCTGAAATAAATGTTGAACAAAGCCTATATGGAATCAACGGAACAAATTAAAATGCCGTTAACGTCATTCAGAGAGAATATTAAAATGACAATGGCTTAAGTAATTAATAATTACCTCTCCCTGTCTAAATCGAAAGCAATGAGCTAGAATATCAAAGCCTATTATACATTAAATAAGTGTAAACCTACTTATCAAATAAGTATCCCCTATCCTTTGCCGTAAAAAAAAATATGATTTTTCAATCGTTTTTCATATACTCTCGTGCTTGAATTTGAATAAGCATACCCAGTTTATGAAATCAAATCATAAAGTGGCTTATTAAGTAAAAAAAAAAAAAATATGAATCAAATTTAAGTAGCTCAAAACGTATAATATTCTTAACAAAGTAAGTAGTCAAAATGGTAAAAGCGTCATACATATGAAAGTAAAAAATTAAGAGCTCGACTTCAAACCTCTAGAGCAGCGTTTTCCAAACTGTGAGGCGCGCCTAGGGGAGGCGTGGACTAGTCTAAGGGGAGGCACGGACTAGTCTGAGAAGTGGGGAGGTTTTACGAGAAACTTATTTATAATTGGGAAATTTTAACGTGAGGTTTCACAGGTTTTTGAATGATAATGGGCGTAACTAGAGAATTTGACTGGAGGGGGGGGGGGGGGGGGGGCTATGGGACCATCCATCCTCGCAGGGGGGGGAGCATGGGACTAGCTTTCCTCCTGAGGGCCTAAAAGCCCCATATTTTCTCAATTTTTCTTGGGGCAGGGAGCTTTCTGGGGGGAGAGGGGCGGGCCCCCCGGCATTCCCCTAGTTACGCCCATGTGAATGAT
The DNA here is from genome assembly GCA_023213315.1 of Euborellia annulipes. NCBI lineage: Eukaryota > Metazoa > Arthropoda > Insecta > Dermaptera > Anisolabididae > Euborellia > Euborellia annulipes. Next base: position 10,279 of record JAKCPI010005917.1, read on the forward strand.
AGAAACATTTAGATTTCTAGCTATATATTTATTTATTTTTTTTTGCCTTAGTTTGTATTAATATATTTTTTAGAAATAAAATTTTTTGTGTTTGTATAATATTATAAAATGGGAAGGGACGGGGCGTCATACTATTAAATATTTTTAAGGAAGGCGTGATAACAAAAAGTTTGGAGACGACTGCATTTTTTTAAGCTACTGTATGAAATTTTTCTCATGAAACTTTTAATAAATTGATTTATGAAAGCGTATATGAACTTTTCATATAGGCCCTACCAGAATCTAAAATTCGTAAACAGTTTGTGTAACAGACTTCCTATACTAGTTTATGAATATCCCTTGAAAATTTTTAACAGTTTAGAGCTTTAATTAAAATTTTAGAGAAAATAATTGAATGAACAGTGAAAAGGTAAAAAAAAAAAAATGTTTAGATATTTCCACATTTATCGAGGAGGTATAAGAACGCAAGGGCTTGAGGAACATA
>JAKCPI010005920.1:0-17884 GCA_023213315.1 Euborellia annulipes
AATCCACCACTGGCCAGATATCAACCAAATAGACACATAAAAGTTTACCAAAAACATACCGGAGAGAATTTTAAAATTTAATTTAATTTCCGGAGTCCAATAGAGTTAAGTCCCAAAAAAATTCATCTTAAACTTAAAATCGAGAAATCTCGCGGTTGTTTTTAAAATAATAAAAATAAGAAAATAATAAAAGACATATGAATTTTTAATATCCTTGATAAAAAGGGAATATTAAATAAAAAGCAATTATAAATATATTAAAAAGAGCCGAATTGGCTTTTAACTAATGAGTATATAACAAGAGAGGTTTCTCAGAGGAACTTACCCCTCTGGAAAATGGGGGAGGGCGGAAGGGGATCTCTATTTATGGCTTGGATAACACAAATGAAAAGGCACATTAATTACAAAAGCACTGGTTGTTACAATGTGTAAACTAAGTTTGCTTTGTTAAAATATAATTAAATTGATTGGCTTTGTCATAAAGCGAGGTCTCTGACAGGTGTATGAATGGTTTAACTTTACACTTTTTGAACCTTTTGTAAAACAAGGTCCATATTTGAGAAAATATTTAAAACAATTATATTGTTAAGTATTTTACATTTCTCATATTTCAAAGATTTTTTTTAATTTTGCTTGTTTGTTTGTTTGATTTTATAAAAATACAACAGAAAAAAAAGTTTACCTTTGAAAACCTTAAGAATTTTTGTTAATAACTTTCTTAATATTAATTTAAGTGGGCATATTTAATTACAGCGAAAGATCAAAGGGAAATGGCGGATAATTACAAATGAAAGGTTAATTGTTTTTATGGGGGTAAGACCTTGAATAGATTATAAAAAGCGTTAATCAAATAACTTATATGAGTGACTAATGATCAATCATGCAACTTGAAATAAATAAAATTTTTTATATTGTTATGGCCCGATAAATTTTCAAATTTTTAATCTATATGGTTTTATATAAATAATTAAAGCTATATGGGTCAAATATTTTCTTAGGATTATTATTCCCAAAAGGGGGCATTATCAAGAGGGAAATAAATTTTTAAAATATTATTTTATGGACGTAGTGAAAATTAAAGGAGAAGTAGAAGGCTTTGCGACCCATCCCATTTGAAAAAAATTATTTCAATTGAATTTGCTAACATTCAAAATAAATATGAATGAGTCTAAATGGCCTCAAATACCGAAAAAAGACCTTTAAAAAAGTCTAATATAGCCCAAGAGGCCAAGAAAATTAAAAAATTACATTTAAATTGGTAAATTACACAATTAGTAAATTACATGTTATTATTGAATAAGCAATGGAAGGGAAGGGTTCGTGTCCCCTGAGACTCTTCGCTCTCATTTCTACGACACTGAATAGATATGAACCTGAGTGAGCATTAAGTCAATATTTTAAACTTAATGTCTTATTTGCCATAGCTTAGGAAAATGCTTTACTAAATTAATTTTTATTTTACTTTTTATTAATTTAATTTATGTGAGAAGATACAATTTACCTTCCTAATTATTGACTAAGGACTATGGGTAGCGCTTAGCAATAAAATGGAATATATACTGTGTAATAATTAACTTGGTGGTGTGCCCCTGGGCCGTCGCACAGTGGTAGAACACCCACCCACCTCTTGTCCTAGGGGTCAAGGGTTCGTTTTCCGTTCCAAATGTTGAAAGTTTTTCTAAATTTTATTGGATATTAATTAATTAAATTAAAAAACAAAGGGGAACGGCTGTTTTTTATATATGTAATTTTACGTATGTAATCTCTTTGAGTCCGATGGCGAGAGCTAAAGGGGCAAAAATAAAAAAAAGGGGAACGGCATTATCTATCTTCTACACTTATTGTGTCTATTAGTTTTGAAAAAAACTTTCATAATACAATGGATTCAATTTTCTTCAAGAAAGTAAGAGCTCTTGGTATTAATGCTTTTATTAATTTTTTGATAAACTATTTTAACTTTTGTTTCTGTATATTTTCTATAAAATATTTGAAAAAGACCTTCGTTTGCATACGTCATAGTTAATTATATATAGGCCTATATTTAATAATGAGTAATTTAATACAATTAACAATAATTATTTATCTTACAAGGGTAATCAATAATTAAAATATCTATCAAGCATTGTTAATTAGTGATTAACACTTGAAAGGGAAATAATTAAAAATAATTGTTAATTGGACTAACATCCACACTATAGATATAAGTATATAACGGTTTAAAAAAATATTTTCAAACTTAATAAAGTGATGAATAGGTAAATAAAATAAATTTAAAAATACCCTGCACGTTACTGAAACCTCAAATATAAATCTTATTTTTATTTAATTCGAAAATATTTTATATTAATCAATAATGTGATTAAAATATCATTGAAAATAAGAATATTTTTTTCTTTAATTATACATACTTATTTTAAAGTTAGAGAGTTGCTCTTATTAATTTATTGAAAAACCCTTTTATCTCTTTTTTTCTTTTCTATAAAAAAATCAGTGAAAAATCTGAAAAAAGAGCTTCGCTTGCATGCAACAGTTCGAAAAAGACGTTGGTCTGGCGTGCTGAGGTTAGAGCCCTGAATTTTACGTCCCTTGCCCAAGATTTATAGAGTGGTTACTTAAGGATTTACCTTAGGACCTATGTGTGTCTTCAGGGGCTGATGCCCTTCTCCTCGGGAAGATAAAAGACTTTAGAGAAGATATACTACCTGCCGAGGTTCATTACAGCTTCAAACCCCGCCACCTGTCCACACCCCTTTCCAAAGCCCGATAAAGGGAAAAAGGAACAAACATTATATGCATAAAAGTGAAATGGCGATATATAACTTCACAAATGATAAATGACTCGCAATTTAGTGACCAACTTAAAACTGAATGACTTGAATGAATGTTTTAGATTCAATGATAAGGGACGACTTTTGACCAATAATATATATTCCGAAAATAAAGTTTCGTATAATACTGTCAAAATAAAGTTAATTCATCATATCAAATGGATGGAAGTCCTTTAATAAAATCCGAATGAAAAACTCATTAATCTAAAATGAATATATAGTAAAAACCTAAGTGAGTTATATAAATAACAAGTCAAGATTTGACGAACACATGAAAATGGTCCTTTTACATACTTTGTGTAGAGATAAATAAAAAAATCTTTAGAAATCAATCAGAATTTTTACTTATATTGGTTTACTTTACTGGTTGGTTTCAAGTCGAGATTTTGATGGTCTGTCTGTATGTGTCTGTCAGTGAACAATATATCTCAAGAAGAAAAAGAAATAGCAGGTTGAAATTTTATATTTAAGTTAGGTGTACTTTTTCTGTTTTTTCGAATTGCTCAAAATTTGCTCCAACGATTTTTGACAAGCACAGAACACAACTTTTTCTTACCAAATGTAAGAGAAAGTTTGTGCTGTGCGATCAGTCAAACCAGATTTTGTGTTTTTGTCTTTTAGATTCTTCTAGACAACAAAATTTTATAATAACAAAAAAAAAGGTCATATAATTAAAGATATTATAATTGCAATTATGAACATTTCGAACTGTGTTATTTTTAAATTTTTTTTTTTTTTTTTAAGAATTTAAATAAATTTTCTGATTCATTATTATTTGAGTGAATATCACAAAAACGTATCTCTTTTTAGTCAATTTTCGACTTGAGCAAAGTTTTAATGTGTCAAGACACGGATACACGTGTTCACTAACTTCGAAAATGTTGCTATTCTCAATTGCAACTTGGAATTTCATTATCGACTTTCCTTGTCATTCAATAAATAGACTTAGCGAAATTGCCAAAATGTTAGTTTGTGGAAAGAAAAGCCAAAGACAAATCAACGCAGACGGCGGTTTGTCTCAATATTTAGAAAGCTTGTAGGAAAGGAAATACTCAGAAGTAGGCCTATACCTAAAGTATACCACGAGCTGAGACAGGCCTATTTAATCAATTGATTTTTACACTCGAATTCTTGAAGTGTCTTTCTAAGTTTGAAATTATTTGACGGTGAGATGCATGGCTTTTCCTTTCAAAATACAACTCTTCTCTTCGTCTTAGATTTTCTTTCCATAAGACATGTTTTGCTTCACTTTTAGTTAACTAACAAACTTATCCGAACAATAGCAAATCATCGATATAGTAAACAAGAACACTCTTAACCTTAGAGCTAAAAAATGTAGAATGTATTTATAGACAGGAGAAGGAGCAGGTGCAGCCAAAAAACAAAAGCCTCCGATTCAATACAATTTAATGAGACGTTTCGGGTGAATTTCATCTACCCATCTTCAGTATTTATATGTAGAGGGAAGTGCCCAAAATCGGACCCCTCCTCCTTAAGTGGACCCCCACTGTCCTGGTTCTGTATACTGTTGAGCTCAACAGGAAAGAAGCGTAAATAATAGTTTAAGCTTCTACCACTCTGTGGTTAAGAACTCGCTTCATCAACTTCATTTGTTGCTTGCCAATCCGCCATTACCTATTTTGCTAGTGAGGAAAGTTTTTTAAGTGCTCTGTTTTTTTCCAATATTTCTCCTGGAAGTAAGCTTTCCAACATGTATACATTCTTAAATGATAAGGTCATTGGCGTAGCCAGAAATTTTTGATGAGGGGGGGTTCAAGAAAATTTTTTCAAAAATTTAAAATTATTTTAGGGTATTTATAAATCATTTTGATTTTTTTTTATAGCTAGAGTAAATTATTAAATTTTACTTCTTACCCTATATGAAATATAATTTGTATTATAGAGCTTAAATATCTAGTCATGGCTTGGGTTCCATGAGGGAGGGGGGGTTTGAACCTCCAAAACCCCCCCTGGCTACGCCTATGGATAAGGTATTGCATTAATTAACTTATTTTAAACGTTGGAATAAGGATTTATAGAGCAAACAAATTATAGTCCGACTATAGACGACTGGACCCCGTTGCCTAAACCGGATTAATTATTGTCATGCTTGAAACTCTGAAAATGCGCTGAAAATGATGTTTATATTTACGATTTTTGAACATCAGTGCCCCCTCCTCTGGTATAATTTAGCCATGAGCTATCTGTGACTAAATTTTAATTATTTAAAAAACCAACGGTAGAACTTGCTATTCTAATAGAATGTAAATATTTAGACTAGTTTATAACCAATCATCTTCAAAGCAATTATTAAATGATGTATTTATCAAGATTTAATAATCATAGGTCAATATAATAATTGTGATGGAGATGACTGATTGATAATAGACACCATCTAAATCAGTTTCCCAACCTTTTGAAGTTCACGGCAACCCGACGGTGTTTTGGAAATAACATCGAGGTTTAGGCCTTTTCAGTACACAAATAAAAAAAATACAATTTTTTTCAAAAAATCATATTTATTTTAAAAGGTTAACAAACCAATGTAGGTTTCGACAGCTTCCAGCTTGTCTTCCTCAGTGTCGGGTTTGTACCTTTTTATAGGTGATTTTTACATATATCCTCTCCAGGAACAAACCTTCTTTTCCATAGAATGCCCAACACTTTCTCGTCAACATACATCAATTAAAAAAATACGCCCACTGTACACCATAATACTATTATATAATAATTAAATACACCATTTTATAGTAAATTTTAATTTTTTTTTTGTTTATCTCAAATATCTCTCGGCATCCCTTAGCCAACACGCGATAACCTTGGGTCCCGGGGCACACCGGTTGGGAACCACTGATCTAAATATTTGTATTAGGGTTTATTAGAGATATATGAGTTTTTTTTATTTTTAATCTTTAAAAAAGGGTTATTTTCATTATTTTAAAATTAATTTATAAAAAAGGCATTTATTTTAAACTTAATATAAAAGTAAGGTTACTAATTAAAGTTTAATAAAATAAAATGTAAGCTACTAGAAAATTAATTACTTAAATCAATCTCTATGCTTTCAATTTATATATATATATATTTTTTTTTGCTTTATATTGTATTCTTTAAAATATATTAATTTAGGGAGGGGAGGGGAAGATAACCCAAAACCGTCCAAAATCAAAAAAAAAAAAAAAATTATATAGTGCTGCAATTGGTAAAGTCTAAATCGAGAGACTGAAGGGCATCATTGTAAAAAATAAAGGTGATTTGTGTTACAAATGCTTTAATTCATGCTTGTCAGAAAAGTTAAATTACAAAACCACCCAGAAGATGCATGATAAAAAGGTGTGAATATTTAAATTGGGAAAAGAGAATTGATGTTTGTCTCTTTATCAAAAATAAAATTAAGAATTATCAAAGTTGAATGAACTTTTATAAGCAAGATTAAGATAATGTTTAATAAAAAAAAAAAAAAAGAAAAGTTTGTCTAAGTACTCACCGATGACAGTGAGATGCACCTTGGAGTTTCTTGTTGGTGACATCCGGAAGTCGACCCTGCACCGATATTCGCCCTGATCTCGCTCTTCGACACTATCGACCGACAGGGTCGATGGTTCGCTTATAGTGCGAAAATACCCCCTTTCCCCCAGGACTTCCGCATCCTTCCAGTGGGAGCCCACGTCGGGTTTGCTGCCCCGCACGTCGTAACTGCAATGCGCAGAAAATCACACATCTCAGTTTAATCAAAAACAAGAAGAGTGGAAAAATATTCCTCTTAAATATAGATTACTAGTAAAACTATATCACATATTTTATAATACGATTCTTACAATAAAGTGTATAAAAAAGGCTATTGCAGGTGAAATAGCTTCGAAGTATTTTTAAGGATAAATTAGATATAAATAATTTCGACGACATTCAAGCCATAATGGAGCAGATATTAAGGATAAAATACCGCCGTGTGTTTTTGCCAGAGGATGCTTTTGAAAAAGCGAAAAGATATGGCAAGCAAGCAATTTCGGCAACGTTTTTAATGATAGTGGAACAACAGTGGGTTTTATAGAGGCCATTTACTAGAGAAAATGCATTCAATAAAATTATAGTGTTAAAATAATGTAATAGAAGAGATTGCCAACTCGATTGGGTGTCGAGTTGTATAGTGACTTAAAAAATGTTCATATGAAATGCAAAAATGTAACGAGAGCTTAAAAAATAATGTAATTTGAAAATAAATTTATATTAAACCTTTACAGAGAGGGATTATTTAATGTTAAATAAATAAATCAATAACTTTTCTTTGGACCATTCCATGACCAATTTATTAAAAAAAAAAAACAATGGATAATTAACATGATTCAAAAGTCAAAATTATATAATGTATATAGTACCTAAGTTATTTAATCTCTTCGCAGAACGGGAACTTTTTTTTTTTAGGGTAGGGCTACTCGGACATCCCTTCAATAGAATAAGTAAATATGAAATTACAAAATATAAATGTGACCGTCCACATGAAAAGGTACCAAATCTTAACTGGGCTAAATTTTCAGGTAAGTCGATTTACTAAAAAAGTTTTAAAAAATCGATTTTTTTTTAAATTTCTGATTCCGATTCTCTAGTTCATCTTATACAGTATGATGAAATATTCGATTCATCAGAATCTATGTATTTTATATCAAAAAAGTAAAAAAAAAAACAAGACAAAGGTGAGATAAGAGAAAGGGACCAAACAAACTTTAAACTCATTTTTCTCAAAACTAGATTTTTTATAACCAAAATTTTAAAAATCCATATTTTCAAACAAAAAATAATACAAAAATTCTAAAAATACCGGCTTGCTCAGCAGGATGTGTTCTGTACAGAAAGCATAAAAACTCAAAGCATAAAAACATAGAACCCATTGAAGATTCGGTACCTTTTCATGTGGACGGTCACAAATACGTAATAAAAGCAATATAAAATTGGGAAGTTCCTTTGACATTTCTTTGAAATCTTGTTTTCCAAAGAGAGTTCTTTTCCATCTTTATTAAAATTATTTTTTTTCTTTTTCGACATTTGAAGTCATTCTCTATTGCTTTCTCTTACCTCTATATATGTTAATATATAGAGAGAGAAAGTATTGGATTCATGTCAAAAATTCGATGACGATATTTTGATGGAAATACTCGTTTTGGAGGTCCCCTGAATCCAAAAAAGTGGTTTTCGCGACATGTCTGTCTGTGAACAAAGTATCTCAAGAACGTATAGAGTAATATAGAAAAATGTTTATTGCATCGAGAGTGAAGTGAACTCTTGGCCTCCAATTTAAATGGCTAGACTTGGACCTCTACGTTACAGGCTAAAAATGTAATTACTATTTTTTATGATTAACCATAAAAAATTTAATTATTAAAAAGAAAATTTAATTTTATAAAATTATAAAAAATTGATATTTAATTAAAGAATAAATTCTTAAAAATATTGTAAAAACCTCATGATAAATTAAGTTCATGCTACGCAAACAGAACAGGGAAGATATTTCTTTTATCTATTTTAATAATATTTAAATAAGATAAATAGATTATCTTTTATGGCCGTCCTGATAATTTGTATGATTTTTTTCTTTAGAATGATAAGAGAATTTGGTTTAATTATGCCATTTCGAAAAGCAGAAAGTTACTTTTATGTTTGTGATATGAGTAAATTGTTTATTTATTTGGCAAAAAAAAAAGTTCTTTTCGAAGCGTTAAATTAAAAAAATCTGGTGTGACTGGCGCACAGCACACAACTTTCTCTTACCTTCGGTAATCGAAAGTTGTGTACTGTGCTTGTCACACCAGATTTTTTGTGTCGACATGTATTTAGTTTCCGACAGTAGGGTACAATTGAATTCAAGATGTAAAATTTATAAGTATGGGAAAATATTTATATTTTGATACCATGGCAACCATTTCTCCTATCTTTTCTATGGAGTACAAGAGTAAAGTGGTCTTCAGAAGATTTCAATCACAAAATGAGAATATACATTTTAAAGAGCATCTAAAAAATAATTGATTTTTGAATTTTAAAAAAAATCGTTGGAGCAAATTTTGAGAAAATCGAAAAAAACTGAAAAAGTACATCAGTAAAGTACTAGTAATCTTTGGCTGATTTTGATTAAAAGCTTATTTTTCCGGTCCAGGAGGGTGTTTAACTTAAATATAAAATTTCAGCCTCATAGCTCAATTCCTTCATGCTTAAAATTGAACACAGACACACCCACACACACACCCACACACACACCCACACACACACCCACACACCCACACACAGACAGACCATGTCGCGAAAACCACTTTTTTGGATTCAGGGGGACCTCAAAACGTGAAGATCCATCAAAATCTCGACATCGAATTTTTGACATGAATCCAATACTTTCTCTCTATATATATATTACATATATACATAGGTAAGTGAAAGTAAAAAGATTTCCATTGTATGAATTCTATTTGTTATAGAGAAAGGAAAAATTTTCTTTTATCATTTTTTTTTTTTTTATATTAATAATTCTAGAACTATGGAAATCACTTTCTCAATTTTTTAAAATAATTTGTGCAACAAGCGTATCGTTGAAAAGATATTGAATTCACAAAGAGAGTTGAATAAAAAAAAAAAAGATCGATTTAGGAAAGAAAAAGAGAAGAAAAGATGACGTTACAATCTGTGCACCCCAAGACAACACTATAACGAGAACAAAAAAGTTTGCCTTCTAAGTGCAGTTAACCCAGTTTGTTTGAGGGTCTGTATGGACCCTAACCCTAGACCAAATCCACCACCCAACCCCCACCAAGATCCGACCCCAAAACTCACCATTATACGGAGGCTGACGATATGTTCGAGGTGGCCATAAAAAAATAATAACGAGCTGCTGGGGGATTGTGGGTAGGAATGCGTGTCTGTGTATGTCCATGTGCGGGGGTGTGTGTATTTGAGAACCAGGTTGGCCAAAGTGAAGAGTTTGTGCTATTTTCCACAGCCAACTCCGTTGAGGAAAAATGGATAAAAGCACGAAATGGGAAGAAAGTTTCAATAGGTTCGGAGCCACTTACCAATACTGTCACACATTTACATTTCAAAGACTACATATAAAAGATTAATGATACGCCCAAACTAAACTGACAGGACGACGAATTTTGGCTGTTAAATACATATAAAAGTTGTTTTTTTTTTTTTATAAATTTAAAATAATCCCCAAAATAGTGAACGATATAGGAGATATTTAATATAAAAATGAACTCTAGACCCCTCTCTTCTTAATAATAAATGGTATAAATAAGAACTCGTATTTGATTCAAAAATAAGTAAATTTTCAATCCCGTAGTGCTGTCACTGTAGATAAGTCAAATCGATTTTAGAATTTTAATTTTCCTTTAAATTTTATTTAACTTTTAATTTCAAGTACCTAAAATTCTGCCACTCTAGGCCCAAGTTTCACAGGTTTATGCGTGAATCCATCAGTGGTTTCAGCCACTCATTCTGGGGGAGGGGCACGAGCCTTCTGAGGGGGGCCCTCCCGGGACCCCCTAGTTACGCCCATGTTCTTCAGGTATAAAATTAGATACAATCACAATGGGTCTTACTTCTGGCGAGCTATTGATACATTATGAGTGTACAAGTAGAGAGATCGCAGTTGAGACATTGAGATTGTATCTGAATTTAGCTATAAATATCTGAAGAAGGCCACCGAATGAGTGGCCGAAACTTGCATACAAATAAACAACAGTTTTCCTGAAATTTGGAAATTTTATTACAAGGCAAAGATTTACTCGGATACATTCGGATACATTATACATAACATGTTATATATAGATATAGCCTATATATATATATTATTCATAATGAATGTTTTTTAATTGGCACTCAGTTGCCGAGGAGTTTATTCCTTATGTGTTTATTTAAATTGTCGCGATAGATCAGGGGGAAGTTCCACTCGCTGGTTCCTCGAGGTTTTGCCATTCTTGCCCCAGTGCAACTATTTGACTGCTGTTGTTCTCCATTTTGCCAGGCTCTCTTAAATATTGATTAAAACTAAAAGTATAAAAATTTTGGGCCTTAGAAAACTCTCTGCTTGCACCAGCTAATTGCATTTTTCTTAAAATTAGAAAAAAGATGAATCTTTTCATATTTTATTCATATTAAAAAAAAAAAAAAAAAAAACTTTTTACTATAAACTTTTTTTAAAATTTGAAACCAACTAAGTATTGTTATATATAAATATTTTTTTAAGATAAAATTTTAAACTTTTAGAAGTCTATTTTTAAAAGGGCTGATGAGAAATATTGAACAAAAAGTCAGTTTTGCAAATTAAAAACAACCCTCAGCCAAAGTGGCAAGGTAAAGTTGAGATAGAAACTTTCTCTCTGGTTCATTAGACCTTATAAGGGATTAAGGATTCAGTAATTAGGAAGTTGGTTGCTTTTTCATCGTTACCACATACACCATTTATCACAATCAATTAATTAAATGGCGAAACGAAACGTCAGTACAAGAGGTAAAGTGTTTAGATGAGAAAATTGGGTGAATTCTGGTTTAAGAAAAAAAAAAAAAACTTAAAATAAGAGAGTTGTTCTGGATCACATATATAGTTATTAATATACTTGATATCGTTTAAAGTCTATGTTAAAACATATAATTAACTGAAAATTGGAAAAATGTTAATTTATATTTTTTTTTTTTTTTATTTCATTGAAGGACTTTTTCAGCATCGATTGTTTTTCCGTAAATATAATAAATGCAACAAATTAATAAAGAAATATGAATTCAAGGGTGAATACAGGGGGTAAAGGGGGTATTACCCCCCTCCCCGAGATGAGAAAAAAAATTTTTGGGAATTAAATTATTTAGTTGGAAGCCAAATATACTTTTTATAATAGATAAATTTAATAAAATCAATAATAATATAAGAGAAGGCGGGAGTAATCAAAATTATTTATTCGAGGAAAAGCCATGTCGGTTTTTAATATAAAATTTAAAACATTAATACTTAAAAATGTGATTTGTATTTATATTTTGGTAAACAAGTACAGAATGCACCTTTAAATTACCGAAAATAAGAAAAAGTTTTGTGCTGTGCGACCAGTCACACCAGATTACCCCCCCCTTCCGAGAAACTCGCCGCTCTTAGAATTATTCCTGTTATATTTTTCAATTCTTGTTAGTTTCTATCATTTCTTTTTACAGCATTTTCTAACTCATTCAGTTAAATTCGCCAAGTTGAATTTGGACACAAGTTCTCTAAGATTTTACGTAAATTCAGTTGGTCAAAGTTTCTTCTTGAGGACTTAGAAATCACTCCCTCATCACTTTCCTTATTCAACGTTCTTAGCTACTTTGCATTACAGAAGAGCCAAGATTATTTCTCTATTTCTTAGAGTAAGCAAGTTATTTATTATAAAAATAATAATAAAATGAATTATTGTAATATTATTTTAAGCAATTTGTGTATAAGGCTTACATTGTTAGTATAAGAAGTCAATGTGGGTGTCCCCAAAAATGTCTATTAAAAATGTGGACTCTTATTCTAGAGATGGTTTTAATGAAAATAAAAATAAAATAATACAGTATAATAGTTAAATGTTCTTTTCATGGGCGTAGCCAGACATCTTGTTAGGGGGGCCAACCCCTCGTTAGGCCGAGAGGGGGGGGGTTGCAATTAATATATACATAGATTATTAATTATTTATTTAAATAAAAAAAAAAATTAAATTAATGTAGTGGATTGGGACGTTAAAAAAAATCCCAATGGGAAAAATATATATATTTTTTTTTTTAGGACAAGCCAGGGAGGGGGGCAACGGCCCCCTGCCTCCCCCCTGGCTACGCCCATTGTTCTTTTTATAATTAGTCTATTTTATTTCTGTTTTCCTATCCTCATGACGATTTAGACCCTCTGCAGTGGAAGTAAATGTTACTTATTATAAAAATATAAAAATATGCAGCCTCTTAATATAGTCATTTACTCCAAATATATAAGCTTACTCTATATAAGATTTTCTATACTACTATCTACTATATCTAATTATATTAAACGAGCAATGTACGTTTGTTTGCTTGTTTGTTTGTTTATATATATGCATATCAGTTCTCGAAAACGGCTCTAACGATTTTTTTCAAATTTTAAATATATACTATTTCTGGTCCCAAAATGAAATTATGCTAGGTCTCATGTTTGGGAAAATTCGGGCACTAGTACTTTACTGGTGTACTTTTTTAGTTTTTTCTAATTTTCTCGAAATTTCCTTTAAAGATTTCTTTCAAATTTTAAATATTTGCTATTTCCGTGATAGAAAACAACATACGCTAGGTTTCATCTTCAGAAAACATCGAGTACTAGTACTTTACTGGTGTACTTTTTTAGTTTTTTCCAATTTTCGTTTTAAAGGTTTTATAATGTTCAAAGCCTAGTGAGCTTGCTTCCTGGTCAAACCCTCCCTCTCTTTGCCTTGGATCCACAGATTTACAATATATCCACGAATATTAAATTTTAATTAGTGTGCAATTTTGTAAATTTAATTTTTTATATCAATAATTACTTACAATGTATTTAATTTAATAATGTCAAAAAGGCCAATTAATAGAAAAATACCTATTATTTAAATTCTATTATTAAAATACTAATTATTAATTAATTTTATTGAAAATAATAATTTTTATTTGTCCCCAGGCTGACGCATTTCCTGGGCAACTCTCTAATATCTCATGATTAAAGTTTTCTTATGAGGCACTGTTTCCTCTAAGTATCCATCCAGCAATGTTGCTATTCCTTAAAAACTTTCCCTGGACTGCTACTTCTTATTTTGGTGTTTTTATTGATGTTTCCATTGAGGAGCAAGTTGTCTCGTTATAATTTCTTTCAAATTTTAAATATTTTCTGATGTACTTTTTAAAGTTTTTATTTATTTGTTTATTATATTTTAGTTTTTTTACAATTTTACAAAAAAAAGACCGAGCTCCGGCTCGGTCACCCCGGAACTTTTCTATAAAGGAGGTAGATTTTGTACTGGCCATATGGTTGATTCACTTTGATTAGTGGTAGCATTGAGTGTTAATATTTAATTTTGAAAAGCAGATCCTTCGAAGGCATTTTGATGGTTATAGTTTTTTAATTTTTTTTCCTAAAATTTTCCAGCCATACTTATCCTCTGGCCAATTCTAACTAAATAATGCAGAGTAAAAGTCTTTTTTGAAACATCGATGGAATCTTGCTCTCCTGGGATGTTGTTAGAGAGTTCGTGCATAATAATCATAAACATAATATTTAATAAGATTACAGTTTTAGCCCTTTGGGAAATACCATTTAGGTTTATGTAAAAATTTTGAAATATAAATAAAATACAGAAATATCAAGGGCTTAATGAAAAATGTTCTTTTACCAATAAATAAAATTTTATTTTAAAAGAATGATAGGGAATTAAAATCTCGTAAACTTTTCACTAATTATTTTTTATAGTTGGAATTTGATATTTTATTTAGATATTATTTTGATCATTTAACCAAAAGCATCTCCAGCTCAATTGAAAGATCCCTATTTTCAAATATTTCCTTAACTTAGGGGCGGATTTATTGATGATATATTCAGATCTTCTAAAGTTATTTATAATTTAATTTAAAATAATAATGAAAAAAATGAGTTGAAAATTGTGACAATTGTGATGAATATTCTAAATAATATATATAAATTCTACTCAACAGGAACATATAAAATAATTTGGAAAGAAAAAGAAAAGTCAAGCAGCGGCCAACGTCAGAGAAACTCTGCTGTTGAACGCCCAGCTGAAGATAGCGATATTCGAAATATTAGAAATGGTAAACTCTAAATGGCTTCTGCAGACGAAAGAAGATAAAATAAACAAATACTTCAGATTTTGCATACTAAACCAAAAATATTCATTGTATTTTTTTTTTTTTTTTTTTAAACATTCACACTTTTTCTCATTCACACTCACACTCCGACACACATTCATACAGTCTTTTCGGCAACTTAGGCCATTTAAGACTGAATATAACCGTTGTAATTAATATATATATTGTGGGTTCAGGCATTTTCTATTTAAGCCATCTGGTATCCAAATGGCTTAAATAAAATCCTCGGACTGCCTGATTCATTGTATTTAATTTAATGTAATTAAAAAATGAAAAATGACATCAAGTTGACGGACTGTAGTCTAAACCTTACTGTTATATGTTATAGGTATATTCATGTTAGTTTTGAATAATGTTTAGAATATATATTTTAGAATTTTGAAAAATTACTCTTAAATCAAAAAAACCTGAACCATAGAATTGATTATACACTAGATGTTTAATATTATACTAGGGCGAGAAGAAAAATAACTTATATTATGAAAATTAAGAGATGATTGACGGTCTTTGAAAAAGATAATTCTACCAAAAAAAAAAAATATTTCTTTTAAAGAGTATTGAGTTTCACTTGTATATTTTTTTTAAAGCAGAAGCAGTGAAGGAAAAACCTTGTTACAATTGTTCTCCATTGGGAATTCAATATCTCAACATACAACAGACAAGTTTTACCAACATTCTCATACCGAAAACTAAAGTCTTTTAAAAGGTCATCTCTTGCAAGATGAACCTGATCCCAAGCAATCTACATAAGTGGCTTAGGGCAATCGCGTGCAATGCCTACAAAACTTGAAATTATATCCGTCCCTTCTTGCTCATAAAGATCCATGGTGATATTGTATCAGAAACTTAGTTGAAAATTTCATCTCGTGTTGCTTGTTGGTCAGAGAGAGAGAAAGAGAGCTTTGGTCAAAAAGTAGCTGGAGAGAGAGAAGGACAGTGACAAAAGTTAAAGCCGTGACTGGGTTGTAGGTGGAGAAGTTTAGTTCAAGAGGAAGTCAAAGGATGGTGATGGTGATGGAGGACGTCGGAGTGGTGATGGAGGTCGTCGGGCGGGGCTCACTTGCCGCCTTGGAATCAATTTGCCTGTGCTGTTGGGGTGGAGGCTGGCCGATCAGACCACATATTGAATGGCGCTCGGCCCGGAGAGCAGATGCCGGCCAAGAATCAACGCCACATGGATGAATAAAATAAAAAATTGCCAAAAAAAGAGAAAAAAAAATGATTTTTTTTTACCCTCCTTTCAATATTAGTTCTTCTAACCCGATCGAAAAACTTTATTTAATTCGTAAAAAGTAATAATTACCAAAATTATATTTTATATTGCAATATTTGAAACGTTTTTCATTTCGAAATATTAAAAATTTTGTTAATTTTTCTAATTCTATTAAGCCAATCAGAAAGAGTAAAGAAAAAAGGTGGTGTTGTAGAAAAGGACTGTGTAGAAGAGAGAAAAATTTTTTTTGTAAAATATTTACCATAGGAAGCCAAAATTTGTTTTTGTTTGTCCGAATGCAGCCCAAAAGAACTCATTTTTTTAGTCGAGATATTTAATTTTATTATCGTAATATTTTGAATACATCCATTTTTTCTTCTAGAAATGAGAAAGAAATTTTAAAAGCGATTATAAAAATATTAGAATATACAGTAGTAACTCGGGCAATTCCGTTCCGTCTTCAAATTTTAAAATTGCAATTATTCTCAAAAAGTTTGATTAAAAATTTACTTTCTTAATTTAAGAGTTTTTGAGATCTATTGTATAGTATATCAAATAATCAATATTACTAAATAGTGTTATTTGAAAGGATGATAAATAGCTTAAAAGATATAGGAAAAAATTCCATCAAAAGTTTATTTTAGCTAAAAAAATTACTAAATATAATACATTTCGGAAATAAATTATATAACTTAGTTTGCATGCAAATAGTGGTATTAAAAGAAATGTGGAGTCATCAATTCGAGAGATAAATATCCTTTCATACTTTGATTTATTAAGCTTATTTTGAAATTCGTATTCAACTTCAATTGGGATCAGAAAGGAATAGAAATTGAAAATCAACATGTAAATATTTTTTTTATATATTTTTTGTTCAAAACTTAAAAATAATTTTTTTTTTTTTTAATTGTGAATATTCATAAATAAAAAAAAAAATATTAAGATGAATTGAGTAATTTAATTAAATTCAGAATAGAAGCAATTTCTTTTTTCAAACGAATCAATTATGAAAATAAAACTGCAATGGAATAAATTGCTACAGATTCCACTCCAATCCTTACTGTCTGTTTCATTAGAAGGTTCCATTATAGGTAGAGGGGTGAATTAAAATAAATATATAACATTCATACCTAGTAGTGGCTGTTACTGCTATAAGGCATTAACATTTTACACTGGGTAACGGCTACGATAATGTCCAATTTATATTCCAGACCAAATCTCATGCATCACATAAATGGAAGGGAAACCGGGGGTGGATTGAAAAAATAACATCTTTAAAACCTCGATGCAAAAGGAGTTGCAGTTTAATTTCATGAAAAATTACCATTTTATTTGAAAATTACTTTACAATGAATGTTTATTAGTCAAAGAAAGAATTATAATAATATTATTTAAACAATTTTTCCTTCTAGAAAGAAAAATGTAATAATAATATAGGCCCTCATTATTTGTCTTAAATAAATTATAAAAAAAATGGTCGATTTATATAATTTTAAGGTGCGCGTCTCGAAAAGCCGTTAGAAAACCATTCACTACGGAGTTACTCTAGGCGGCAAGAGATGGCGTTAGTTTTTCCCATAGGAAAACAAGAGATTTATTCAATTTCATTTGAAAGATTCCAGCTAATTAATTAAGGGTAAAAATTAATTATTTTTAACACAATGATTACTAATTTAATTATCTATAAGATATATAGCGAATGTTTTAAAAAATATTTTTTATTTAATGCGATTAATCTAAAAAAAAAAAATTTATTTTTTCGAAAATCAAAAAAAAAGGGTTGTAGATATTTTAAATAGCTTTAATTAAAAAAAAAATTTGAGGTTGATAGCTTCAAAATTGTGGGCGCTGGAATCTCCCAAAATTAGCACCCCGAGACCGCGCACCTTCACACACTTTCACACTTTTTTCTCATTCATTAATCTCTTTTTAACCTGCTATACAAAGTTCTACCCTAAATATTTTTCATTAGGTTAAT
>JAKCPI010005921.1:0-12075 GCA_023213315.1 Euborellia annulipes
ATAGAAAATCTTATATAGAGTAAGCTTATATATTTGGAGTAAATGACTATATTAAGAGACTGCATATTTTTATATTTTTATAATAAGTAACATTTACTTCCACTGCAGAGGGTCTAAAACGTCATGAGGATAGGAAAACAGAAATAAAATAGACTAATTATAAAAAGAAGCGTAGCCAGGGGGCCAGGCAGGGGGGCCGTTGCCCCCCTCCCTGGCTTGTCCTAAAAATTAAAAAAAAACAAAACAAAAATATATATATTTTTCCCATTGGGATTTTTTTAACGTCCCAATCCACTACATTAATTTAATTTTTTTTTATTTAAATAAATAATTAATAATCTATGTATATATTAATTGCAACCCCCCCCCCCCCCTCTCGGCCTAACGAGGGGTTGCCCCCCCTAACAAGATGTCTGGCTACGCCCATGAAAAGAACATTTAACTATTATACTGTATTATTTTATTTTTATTTTCATTAAAACCATCTCTAGAATAAGAGTCCACATTTTTAATAGACATTTTTGGGGACATCCACATTGACTTCTTATACTAACAATGTAAGCCTTGTACACAAATTGCTTAAAATAATATAACAATAATTCATTTTATTATTATTTTTATAATAAATAACTTGCTTACTCTAAGAAATAGAGAAATAATCTCGGCTCTTCTGTAATGCAAAGTAGCTAAGAACGTTGAATAAGGAAAGTGATGAGGGGAGTGATTTCTAAGTCCTCAAGAAGAAACTTTGACCAACTGAATTTACGTAAAATCTTAGAGAACTTGTGTCCAAATTCAACTTGGCGAATTTAACTGAATGAGTTAGAAAATGCTGTAAAAAGAAATGATAGAAACTAACAAGAATTGAAAAATATGACAGGAATAATTCTAAGAGCGGCGAGTTTCTCGGAAGGGGGGGGGGGGGGGGTAATCTGGTGTGACTGGTCGCACAGCACAAAACTTTTTCTTATTTTCGGTAATTTAAAGGTGCATTCTGTACTTGTTTACCAGAATATAAATACAAATCACATTTTTAAGTATTAATGTTTTAAATTTTATATTAAATAACCGACATGGCTTTTCCTCGAATAAATAATATAAGATTTTGATTACTCCCGCCTTCTCTTACATTATTATTGATTTTATTAAATTTATCTATTATAAAAAGTATATTTGGCTTCCAACTAAATAATTTTATTTCCAAAAAAATTTTTTTCTCAAATCTCGGGGAGAGGGAGTAATACCCCCTTTACCCCCCCTTGTATTCACCCTTGAATTCATATTGCTTTATTAATTTGTTGCATTTATTATATTTACGGGAAAACAATCGATGCCGAAAAAGTCCTTCAATGAAATTAAAAAAAAAAAAATTATAAATTAACATTTTTCCAATTTTCAATTAATTATATGTTTTAACATAGACTTTAAACGATACCAAGTATATTAATAACGATGTATGTGATCCAGAACAACTCTCTTATTTTAAGTTTTTTTTTTTCTTAAACCTGAATTCATCCAATTTTCTCATCTAAACACTTTACCTCTTGTACTGACGTTTCGTTTCGCCATTTAATTAATTGATTGTGATAAATGGTGTATGTGGTAACGATGAAAAAGCAACCAACTTCCTAATTACTGAATCCTTAATCCCTTATAAGGTCTAATGAACCAGAGAGAAAGTTTCTATCTCAACTTTACCTTGCCACTTTGGCTGAGGGTTGTTTTTAATTTGCAAAACTGACTTTTTGTTCAATATTTCTCATCAGCCCTTTTAAAAATAGACTTCTAAAAGTTTAAAATTTTATCTTAAAAAAATATTAATATATAACAATACTTAGTTGGTTTCAAATTTTAAAAAAAGTTTATAGTAAAAAGTTTTTTTTTTTTTTAATATGATTAAAATATGAAAAGATTCATCTTTTTTCTAATTTTAAGAAAAATGCAATTAGCTGGTGCAAGCAGAGAGTATTCTAAGGCCCAAAATTTTTATACTTTTAGTTTTAATCAATATTTAAGAGAGCCTGGCAAAATGGAGAACAACAGCAGTCAAATAGTTGCACTGGGGCAGGAATGGCAAAACCTCGAGGAACCAGCGAGTGGAACTTCCCCCTGATCTATCGCGACAATTTAAATAAACACATAAGGAATAAACTCCTCGGCAACTGAGTGCCAATTAAAAAACATTCATTATGAATAATATATAGAGGAAAGTACCCAAATTCGGACCCCCATTTTGTTTTTATAGTATAAAGTATATAAATTATTGAAAAAACCTGTTTTAAAGATATGTAATATTTAGTTTACTATGTGATGTACTATTGGTAATTTATTTATGGCAAATATATATGTATAAATTACAGGGGTAACAATTTTTTTTAAAACTTACACTTTGGTGATTTTCAAAAAGGTTGCCTAAACTGGACCCCTGGGTAAAATGACCAAAAACTTAATTTACTGAACTAGGAAAGGGAATAAATCTGAAAAACAATTATAGAACGGTTTGACAAAAAATATATTTTTTTATTTTAACATTTTTTAATGTAAAAATTGAAAATGTGATTGAAAAAAAAAAAATAAAAATAAATGTGAAAATTGAAAAAAAGGAATGTTGAAAATGTGAAAAGTCAAGGTAAATACTTCAACATTGGGTTTTATAAGGGGTAGAAGTTTACATAAAAGTTTTACATAAAACATCGCACATTATGTAGGGGGTCCAGTTTAGGCAACTGTTGGGGGTCCGTTTTAGGCATCTCACTTCTGCATTTTCAAAACGCCATATTTGATAAAAAAAACATCACATTGGAAATAATTACATGGTCACATGATTCCTTCAACATTACCATTTAAGAATATATAAGGGTTGGAAGGCTTGCCTGTCACTTATCGCGTCCAATTAAAAAAAACTGAGCACTCACAAAAACTTTTAATTTTGCCAAAACACGTAATGACTAAATGTCAAGTAAACAACTAGAGCAGGTGACGTTAGGGCACTTCTACTTTGTGGTGGAATCTTGCACTAGTATTTACACTGTCTTTCGCTAAGTTTCAGCACTAAACAGAGACAATAACCATGGGGGTCCACATTAGGGCAGGGGTCCGTATTTGGGTACTTTCCTCTATATATAGGCTATATCTATATATAACATGTTATGTATAATGTATCCGAATGTATCCGAGTAAATCTTTGCCTTGTAATAAAATTTCCAAATTTCAGGAAAACTGTTGTTTATTTGAATGCAAGTTTCGGCCACTCATTCGGTGGCCTTCTTCAGATATTTATAGCTAAATTCAGATACAATCTCAATGTCTCAACTGCGATCTCTCTACTTGTACACTCATAATTAGAGACCGGATTTTAAGCAAAATGCTTATTGCTGAATTTTATAAGCAACCATTAGATATTTAATTTCTATACGAATTAGGAAAAACTAAGTGCATTGAGATTGCATTTTTTATGCTTTTTTTGCTTTTTTTGAGTTTTCATGCTTTTTTTTTCCCTTTCGTGCTTATTTGAACTTATTTTACGAATATTTATAATTTTTTTTTTTATTAAAAAACTTTTCCCATTCACACACGCATACACCAGGGTATGTAAGGGGGGGCGCCCCCCTCCACCCCCAAATTTTCCAAAAACCCCGCAGTGTGAAAAATATAGCCCTGTAAAAAAAAAATTTTTCCGCAGGGTGAAAAAATTTGGTTCCGCAAAAAAAAAAAATTTCGCAGGGCGGGGCGGAATAAATTTAGTTTCTTTTAAAAAAAATTTGTATACGCCATTGGTATGAGTAAAAATTGCTTATTAGATGCTTTTTTTTCAACTTATATGCTTATTTAACAACTTTTTATTCAAGTTTTTTATGCTTTTTTAAGCACTTTTTTTCCATTTTTTAATGCTTTTTTGTCCGGTCTCTACTCATAATGTATCAATAGCTCGCCAGAAGTAAGACGCATTGTGATTGTATCTAATTTTATACCTGAAGAACATGGGCGTAACTAGGGGGTCCCGGGAGGGCCCCCCTCAGAAGGCTCGTGCCCCTCCCCCCAGAATGAGTGGCTGAAACCACTGATGGATTCACGCATAAACCTGTGAAACTTGGGCCTAGAGTGGCAGAATTTTAGATACTTGAAATTAAAAGTTAAATAAAATTTAAAGGAAAATTAAAATTCTAAAATCGATTTGACTTATCTACAGTGACAGCACTACGGGATTGAAAATTTACTTATTTTTGAATCAAATATGAGTTCTTATTTATACCATTTATTATTAAGAAGAGAGGGGTCTAGAGTTCATTTTTATATTAAATATCTCCTATATCGTTCACTATTTTGGGGATTATTTTAAATTTATAAAAAAAAAAAGAACTTTTATATGTATTTAACAGCCAAAATTCGTCGTCCTGTCAGTTTAGTTTGGGTGTATCATTAATCTTTTATATGTAGTCTTTGAAATGTAAATGTGTGACAGTATTGGTAAGTGGCTCCGAACCTATTGAAACTTTCTTCCCATTTCGTGCTTTTATCCATTTTTCCTCAACGGAGTTGGCGTGGAAAATAGCACAAACTCTTCACTTTGGCCAACCTGGTTCTCAAATACACACACCCCCGCACATGGACATACACAGACACGCATTCCTACCCACAATCCCCCAGCAGCTCGTTATTATTTTTTTATGGCCACCTCGAACATATCGTCAGCCTCCGTATAATGGTGAGTTTTGGGGTCGGATCTTGGTGGGGGTTGGGTGGTGGATTTGGTCTAGGGTTAGGGTCCATACAGACCCTCAAACAAACTGGGTTAACTGCACTTAGAAGGCAAACTTTTTTGTTCTCGTTATAGTGTTGTCTTGGGGTGCACAGATTGTAACGTCATCTTTTTCTTCTCTTTTTCTCTCCTAAATCGATCTTTTTTTTTTTTTTATTCAACTCTCTTTGTGAATTCAATATCTTTTCAACGATACGCTTGTTGCACAAATTATTTTAAAAAATTGAGAAAGTGATTTCCATAGTTCTAGAATTATTAATATAAATAAAAAAAAAAAATGATAAAAGAAAATTTTTCCTTTCTCTATAACAAATAGAATTCATACAATGGAAATCTTTTTTTAATTTAACGCTTCGAAAAGAACCTTTTTTTTGCCAAATAAATAAACAATTTACTCATATCACAAACATAAAAGTAACTTTCTGCTTTTCGAAATGGCATAATTAAACCAAATTCTCTTATCATTCTAAAGAAAAAAAATCATACAAATTATCAGGACGGCCATAAAAGATAATCTATTTATCTTATTTAAATATTATTAAAATAGATAAAAGAAATATCTTCCCTGTTCTGTTTGCGTAGCATGAACTTAATTTATCATGAGGTTTTTACAATATTTTTAAGAATTTATTCTTTAATTAAATATCAATTTTTTATAATTTTATAAAATTAAAATTTCTTTTTAATAATTAAATTTTTTATGGTTAATCATAAAAAATAGTAATTACATTTTTAGCCTGTAACGTAGAGGTCCAAGTCTAGCCATTTAAATTGGAGGCCAAGAGTTCACTTCACTCTCGATGCAATAAACATTTTTCTATATTACTCTATACTTTCTTGAGATACTTTGTTCACAGACATACATGTCGCGAAAACCACTTTTTTGGATTCAGGGGGACCTCAAAACGAGTATTTCCATCAAAATATCGTCATCGAATTTTTGACATGAATCCAATACTTTCTCTCTCTATATATTAACATATATAGAGGAAGAGAAAGCAATAGAGAATGACTTCAAATGTCGAAAAAGAAAAAAAATAATTTTAATAAAGATGGAAAAGAACTCTCTTTGGAAAACAAGATTTCAGAAGAAATGTCAAAGGAACTTCCCAATTTTATATTGCTTTTATTACGTATTTGTGACCGTCCACATGAAAAGGTACCGAATCTTCAATGGGTTCTATGTTTTTATGCTTTGACTTTTTATGCTTTCTGTACAGAACACATCCCGCTGAGCAAGCCGGTATTTTTAGATTTTTACTTTCTCTACCTATGTATATGTAATATATATACAGAAAGTATTGGATCTATTGTAAAATTCGATGTCGATTTTGATGGATCTTCACGTTTTGGAGGTCCCCTGAATCCAAAAAAGTGGTTTTTGCGACATGGTCTGTCTGTGTGTGTGTCTCTCTCTGTGTGTGTGTGTGTGTGTGTGTGTGTGTGTGTGTGTGTGTGTGTGTGTGTGTGTCGACATGTATTTAGTTCCCGGCAGTAGGGAATATTTGAATTCAGATGTAAAATTTATAAGTATGGGAAAATATTTATATTTTGTTACCATGGCAACCATTTCTCCTATCTTCTCTATGAAGCACAAGAGTAAAGTGTGCTTCAAACAATTTTGAGGGCAAAACGAGAATATACATTTGAAAGAGCATCTAAAAAATAATTGATTTTTGAATTTTAATCAAAATCGTTAGAGCGAATTTTGAGAAAATCGAAAAAAACTGAAAAAGTACATCAGTAAAGTACTAGTACTCTTTGGCCGATTTTGATTAAAAGCTTATTTTTCCGGTCCCGGGGGGTGTTTAACTTAAATATAAAATTTCAACCTCCTAGCTCAATTCCTTCATGCTTAAAATTGAACACACACACACACACACACACACACACACACACACACACACACACACACACACACACACACACACACACACACAGAGAGACACACACACAGACAGACCATGTCGCAAAAACCACTTTTTGGATTCAGGGGACCTCAAAACGTGAAGATCCATCAAAATCTCGACATCGAATTTTTGACATGAATCCAATACTTTCTATATATATATTACATATATACATAGGTAAGAGAAAGTAAAATTCTAAAAAATACCGGCTTGCTCAGCAGGATGTGTTCTGTACAGAAAGCATAAAAAGTCAAAGCATAAAAACATAGAACCCATTGAAGATTCGGTACCTTTTCATGTGGACGGTCACAAATACGTAATAAAAGCAATATAAAATTGGGAAGTTCCTTTGACATTTCTTTGAAATCTTGTTTTCCAAAGAGAGTTCTTTTCCATCTTTATTAAAATTATTTTTTTCTTTTTCGACATTTGAAGTCATTCTCTATTGCTTTCTCTTACCTCTATATATGTTAATATATAGAGAGAGAAAGTATTGGATTCATGTCAAAAATTCGATGACGATATTTTGATGGAAATACTCGTTTTGAGGTCCCCTGAATCCAAAAAAGTGGTTTTCGCGACATGTCTGTCTGTGAACAAAGTATCTCAAGAACGTATAGAGTAATATAGAAAAATGTTTATTGCATCGAGAGTGAAGTGAACTCTTGGCCTCCAATTTAAATGGCTAGACTTGGACCTCTACGTTACAGGCTAAAAATGTAATTACTATTTTTTATGATTAACCATAAAAAATTTAATTATTAAAAAGAAAATTTAATTTTATAAAATTATAAAAAATTGATATTTAATTAAAGAATAAATTCTTAAAAATATTGTAAAAACCTCATGATAAATTAAGTTCATGCTACGCAAACAGAACAGGGAAGATATTTCTTTTATCTATTTTAATAATATTTAAATAAGATAAATAGATTATCTTTTATGGCCGTCCTGATAATTTGTATGATTTTTTTTCTTTAGAATGATAAGAGAATTTGGTTTAATTATGCCATTTCGAAAAGCAGAAAGTTACTTTTATGTTTGTGATATGAGTAAATTGTTTATTTATTTGGCAAAAAAAAAGTTCTTTTCGAAGCGTTAAATTAAAAAAAGATTTCCATTGTATGAATTCTATTTGTTATAGAGAAAGGAAAAATTTTCTTTTATCATTTTTTTTTTATATATTAATAATTCTAGAACTATGGAAATCACTTTCTCAATTTTTTAAAATAATTTGTGCAACAAGCGTATCGTTGAAAAGATATTGAATTCACAAAGAGAGTTGAATAAAAAAAAAAGATCGATTTAGGAGAGAAAAAGAGAAGAAAAGATGACGTTACAATCTGTGCACCCCAAGACAACACTATAACGAGAACAAAAAAGTTTGCCTTCTAAGTGCAGTTAACCCAGTTTGTTTGAGGGTCTGTATGGACCCTAACCCTAGACCAAATCCACCACCCAACCCCCACCAAGATCCGACCCCAAAACTCACCATTATACGGAGGCTGACGATATGTTCGAGGTGGCCATAAAAAAATAATAACGAGCTGCTGGGGGATTGTGGGTAGGAATGCGTGTCTGTGTATGTCCATGTGCGGGGGTGTGTGTATTTGAGAACCAGGTTGGCCAAAGTGAAGAGTTTGTGCTATTTTCCACGCCAACTCCGTTGAGGAAAAATGGATAAAAGCACGAAATGGGAAGAAAGTTTCAATAGGTTCGGAGCCACTTACCAATACTGTCACACATTTACATTTCAAAGACTACATATAAAAGATTAATGATACACCCAAACTAAACTGACAGGACGACGAATTTTGGCTGTTAAATACATATAAAAGTTGTTTTTTTTTATAAATTTAAAATAATCCCCAAAATAGTGAACGATATAGGAGATATTTAATATAAAAATCTGGTGTGACTGGCGCACAGCACACAACTTTCTCTTACCTTCGGTAATCGAAAGTTGTGTTCTGTGCTTGTCACACCAGATTTTTTGTGTCGACATATATATAGTTCCCGACAGTAGGGAACATTTGAATTCAGATGTAAAATTTATAAGTATGGGAAAATATTTATATTTTGTTACCATGGCAACCATTTCTACTATCTTTCCTATGAAATACAAGAGTAAAGTGGTCTTCAGAAGATTTCAATCGCAAAATGAGGATATACATTTGAAAGAGCATCTAAAAAATAATTGATTTTTGAATTTAAAAAAAAAAATCGTTGGAGCAAATTTTGAGAAAATCGAAAAAAACTTAAAAATTACATCAGTAAAGTACTAGTACTCTTTGGCCGATTTTGATTAAAAGCTTATTTTTCCGGTCCCGGGGGGTGTTTAACTTATATATAAAATTTCAACCTCTTACCTCAATTCCTTCATGCTTAAAATTGAACACAGACACACCCACCCACCCACCCACCCACCCACCCACCCACACACACACACACAGACAGACCATGTCGCGAAAACCACTTTTTGGATTCACGGGACCTCAAAACGTGAAGATCCATCAAAATCTCGACATCGAATTTTTGACATGAATCCAATACTTTCTCTCCATATATATATTACATATATACATAGGTAAGAGAAAGTAAAAATGAACTCTAGACCCCTCTCTTCTTAATAATAAATGGTATAAATAAGAACTCATATTTGATTCAAAAATAAGTAAATTTTCAATCCCGTAGTGCTGTCACTGTAGATAAGTCAAATCGATTTTAAAATTTTAATTTTCCTTTAAATTTTATTTAACTTTTAATTTCAAGTATCTAAAATTCTGCCACTCTAGGCCCAACTTTCACAGGTTTATGCGTGAATCCATCAGTGGTTTCAGTCACTCATTCTGGGGGAGGGGCACGAGCCTTCTGAGGGGGCCCTCCCGGGACCCCCTAGTTACGCCCATGTTCTTCAGGTATAAAATTAGATACAATCACAATGCGTCTTACTTCTGGCGAGCTATTGATACATTATGAGTGTACAAGTAGAGATATCGCAGTTGAGACATTGAGATTGTATCTGAATTTAGCTATAAATATCTGAAGAAGGCCACCGAATGAGTGGCCGAAACTTGCATACAAATAAACAACAGTTTTCCTGAAATTTGGAAATTTTATTACAAGGCAAAGATTTACTCGGATACATTCGGATACATTATACATAACATGTTATATATAGATATAGCCTATATATATATATTATTCATAATGAATGTTTTTTAATTGGCACTCAGTTGCCGAGGAGTTTATTCCTTATGTGTATATTTAAATTGTCGCGATAGATCAGGGGGAAGTTCCACTCGCTGGTTCCTCGAGGTTTTGCCATTCTTGCCCCAGTGCAACTATTTGACTGCTGTTGTTCTCCATTTTGCCAGGCTCCCTTAAATATTGATTAAAACTAAAAGTATAAAAATTTTGGGCCTTAGAATACTCTCTGCTTGCACCAGCTAATTGCATTTTTCTTAAAATTAGAAAAAAGATGAATCTTTTCATATTTTAATCATATTAAAAAAAAAAAAAAAACTTTTTACTATAAACTTTTTTAAAATTTGAAACCAACTAAGTATTGTTATATATAAATATTTTTTTAAGATAAAATTTTAAACTTTTAGAAGTCTATTTTTAAAATGGCTGATGAGAAATATTGAACAAAAAGTCAGTTTTGCAAATTAAAAACAACCCTCAGCCAAAGTGGCAAGGTAAAGTTGAGATAGAAACTTTCTCTCTGGTTCATTAGACCTTATAAGGGATTAAGGATTCAGTAATTAGGAAGTTGGTTGCTTTTTCATCGTTACCACATACACCATTTATCACAATCAATTAATTAAATGGCGAAACGAAACGTCAGTACAAGAGGTAAAGTGTTTAGATGAGAAAATTGGATGAATTCAGGTTTAAGAAAAAAAAAAAACTTAAAATAAGAGAGTTGTTCTGGATCACATACATCGTTATTAATATACTTGGTATCGTTTAAAGTCTATGTTAAAACATATAATTAATTGAAAATTGGAAAAATGTTAATTTATAATTTTTTTTTTTTAATTTCATTGAAGGACTTTTTCGGCATCGATTGTTTTCCCGTAAATATAATAAATGCAACAAATTAATAAAGCAATATGAATTCAAGGGTGAATACAAGGGGGGGGGGGGGGGTAAGGGGGGTATTACTCCCCCTCCCCGAGATTTGAGAAAAAAAAATTTTTTTGGGAATAAAATTATTTAGTTGGAAGCCAAATACATGTATACTTTTTATAATAGATAAATTTAATAAAATCAATAATAATGTAAGAGAAGGCGGGAGTAATCAAAATCTTATATTATTTATTCGAGGAAAAGCCATGTCGGTTATTTAATATAAAATTTAAAACATTAATACTTAAAAATGTGATTTGTATTTATATTCTGGTAAACAAGTACAGAATGCACCTTTAAATTACCGAAAATAAGAAAAAGTTTTGTGCTGTGCGACCAGTCACACCAGATTACCCCCCCCTTCCGAGAAACTCGCCGCTCTTAGAATTATTCCTGTCATATTTTTCAATTCTTGTTAGTTTCTATCATTTCTTTTTACAGCATTTTCTAACTCATTCAGTTAAATTCGCCAAGTTGAATTTGGACACAAGTTCTCTAAGATTTTACGTAAATTCAGTTGGTCAAAGTTTCTTCTTGAGGACTTAGAAATCACTCCCTCATCACTTTCCTTATTCAACGTTCTTAGCTACTTTGCATTACAGAAGAGCCAAGATTATTTCTCTATTTCTTAGAGTAAGCAAGTTATTTATTATAAAAATAATAATAAAATGAATTATTGTTATATTATTTTAAGCAATTTGTGTATAAGGCTTACATTGTTAGTATAAGAAGTCAATGTGGGTGTCCCCAAAAATGTCTATTAAAAATGTGGACTCTTATTCTAGAGATGGTTTTAATGAAAATAAAAATAAAATAATACAGTATAATAGTTAAATGTTCTTTTCATGGGCGTAGCCAGACATCTTGTTAGGGGGGGCAACCCCTCGTTAGGCCGGAGAGGGGGGGGGTTGCAATTAATATATACATAGATTATTAATTATTTATTTAAATAAAAAAAAAAAATTAAATTAATGTAGTGGATTGGGACGTTAAAAAAATCCCAATGGGAAAAATATATATTTTTTTGTTTTGTTTTTTTAATTTTTAGGACAAGCCAGGGAGGGGGCAACGGCCCCCCTGCCTCCCCCTGGCTACGCCCATTGTTCTTTTTATAATTAGTCTATTTTATTTCTGTTTTCCTATCCTCATGACGTTTTAGACCCTCTGCAGTGGAAGTAAATGTTACTTATTATAAAAATATAAAAATATGCAGCCTCTTAATATAGTCATTTACTCCAAATATATAAGCTTACTCTATATAAGATTTTCTAT
>JAKCPI010005922.1:0-24964 GCA_023213315.1 Euborellia annulipes
TTATTATTATTACATTATTGCCTACCAAGTAATTTGAATAATTAAACTAAGAACGTCAATTTCTGGCTGAATGGCGGAGGCTAACGGCCAGAAAAATTAATGAAAAAAAAAAAAAAAAAAAAAAACGTCAATTTCTTTTATTTTTATATATTCTCTCTGAAAATGTTCAAAGAACACTGTTACTGGCTAAAAAAGTGCGATGTAACTAAGCACATCACACTTTATCTCATCATTAGTTTTCCGATATTTATTTATATATGGATAATATTGAAATGATTCTTCGGTTTTTTTATACCTATTCAGAATTCTCTCCTAATTAAAAAATAATTTGAATTAGTTTTAGATCTACAATATGTAGTTAATTATGAGAATTTTAAGTGTTTATTATGAATCTATTCTAAAGTAGTGACTGTGCTGTAAATGGATAATTATAGGCAGGAGCAGTCAATAAAAAAAGACTCTGCTGGTTCTAATCTCGGAGTCGTTTCGGCTCTTATATTAAAAGAACCGAAACGTCTCCGAGATTCGGAACCAGCAAACAGAGTCTTTTTTTATTGACTGCTCCTGCATATAATTATCCGTTTATTATGAATATTTACGTTTTATCTTCAAAAAAATTGATAATTCTCTCTCTTAGTTTTTTACACTCATATATACACTAATTAAAAATAACCAATAAAAAAACTTTTATTTACTACAACAAAAAAGATGTATGCAGTAAAGAAAAATAATAAAAAAAAAGTGGCAAGAAAATTTTTTAATAATAACTTTGCCTTGTTGCTTAAAAAAAATAATAAAACCGGGAGTCTGAAAAAATCGTATTGGTGAGAGCAGACTTGATTTTTTGGATTACGAGTAAAGGGAGAGACCAGGAGGCTTCCTGAAAGAGATCCTACCTAGCCTAATAAAAAAATACGACGAATTGTAATTGAATATACCCGGGGTATGCGTTATTTACATAAGGCTATCCCTGAAAACCCTTCTAATTAGAAGTGAAGCAACCTTAAGAGTTAAATCTTTGTCTCGTATACCAGTATATTTTTTAAATTATTGCAGGGTAGAAACAAAGATGTTTAAAGTATTTTTTTTTTTTAAATTATTTTTCCTATCTTTACTTATAAATTTATATAATTACAGTTTTTTTTTAAAATCAGTGTGTACTTTTATGAAACCACGATGCAAGTGAAACTTTATAATTGGAAAATATGAATGATAATGGGAAATCAATAGAAGCATGTTAAAAACTGAGAACAATATATATTTAGTTATTGATAATTGAAGATTTGAATCATTTTAAATTATTTTAAAAATTGCATAATTAAATCTCACAATTATTTTTTTATAATTCGTCATATATATTAAATTTCAATTTTTCTATTTTTGTCGTCACGGTTTGTGACGTCACGGCTTGTAACGCGACATGCTGTTAGAAGAGCGAAAAAATTCGAGGCCATTGAATTAAAGTTTCACTTTAAAAAAAACTAATTTTTTCACTGAATCCCACAAGTCACTTTTATTTTTTAAATTCTTATTTAAGCTTTTAAAGATAAAGATAAGATTCAGTCAATGACTTGTGTATTTTATTTATTATATTCTTAAAAGAATTCGTCTTGGATTTTATTGAGATCAGCGGGGGCCATTAGCATCTCAAGTAAACAACAATTTTGCAGCGACTATGTATAAAATAATTTGATATTAAATGGGAATCCAGTTGAGAAAGACAAGGAGAGGCTCTTGAACAGAGGGATAGTCCTAATTGCTAATACCTCGGCTCACTGCTCATAGATTAGGCTTTCCACTTAATCTCGAAACATATAGTAATACTCGAGTTGCATGCAAATGAGCTTAATAGTTAATTAAATCTTGGGAATCGCAAAGGGTGAAACATTACAACATGGAAACTTTTTTTCTAAGCATATATGAATATTTCATTTATCAAAAATTAAAAATAAATTCTTTGTTTTACAATACTTTACTGTACACAGTATCATGGATCGATGTTCATGTTTTGTTGCTTGAAGGTAGGAAATTCAAACGGCCAACTCACTAAAGAATCTTTCAATTAATTCAATTGCTCCAGAAATCCTCTAGACCGGACTATTCATACACAGATGTTATAAATCAACTCATGTTGAATTCTAAAGGGGTGGGGTCTCTATCTTTTAGAGCATAAGCTCTTGATTCATGATCTAAGTGTCAGTTATTCGATTTCCATTCTGAGCGAGAAAATTATATTGATTAACAATTAATTTAAATAAATATGGACCTATCATGGCTATCATAAATTTATATAAATAATAACATATATATACTATAGAGGATATGTCTAAATTTTGGAGTTGAAACTTTCACACTTGTTATAATATTGTATAATTAATGATATTATCATTAATACATATGCATGCATTTATGTGATTTACTTTTAACTTTATTTTTTATTTTAGCTGAATCCTTTAAATTCTAGTGGTAGTTGCTCGGATCCCGACTTAACCGATAAATTTTTCTCAGTAACGTAGTCAGAGTGGGAGGGATTCAGAACTCATCCCTCTATTTCTTTTCTTTTTCTAAGACTTAATGAGTATGTCCGACATTTTGCATGTGTATTTCTACTTCTTCATATAAGCGTAATCATATTTTGATTAAGAGAGGGAGGGGGAGAGAACCATCATAACTCACACTGACTCGCATTTATTATTTTTTATGCCAGTCTCAAAGATTAAGGAAAAAATATGTATAATAAAATCACTTGCTTAGTATATTTTAATTGACGATAGCCTACCTATTATCCGCCCACATTAATTTAAATTAAATGAACACCAATATAATTTAAATTGACTGGTATACTAGTTACTAATGAGTAATAAAACCAGGATCTTATCTCCAAGAAGTAGAGGAACTGAATTCTTAGTTAATAAATAAAACTATGAATAAATTAAAAAATTTCCATATTTACTTTATTTAGATATTTTAAGTTGGTCAAAAGAATGTTTTATAATAGACTCTATTAACAAATATTAAGTTTTTAAATAGTCCAAAAAGATTAAATCAGCACTAAATGTTTAAATGCTTATTATAATATATAAAAAAATTTGATTAAAATCTCATTCTTTTATTTTATATTAAAAAAAATATATTTTCTACAAATATAGGTGAAATAAGAAAACCTAGGAGAAATATTTTACTATTTATGGAATAACAAAATGGATTTTTTTTTATAGCTTAAAATTATATATATTCTAATCAAAATTTCGATTCACGATTTTGAGAGAATAATATTTAATTTATTCCGGGTTAGTCTTTTTCCAAATGCTATCTTATCTCTAAAGGCTCTCTCTCTTTCTCCTTCATGCCTTTAAATGAGATGAGAAAAAACAGAGCAAATCCTCTTCTTTGCTAGCAAAAAAAGAAAATTTTACTCTCTTTTCTTATTCTAAAATTATATCAATTCCCTGAATAACTAAATAAGATTAAGATAAATTTTCATAAGTTATTGGTTGGAATTTGATTAGAAAATCCTTTTTTTAATTAATAGAATTTAATTTTTAGCCCATCTTCAAACATGGATGTGCAAATAAAAAATACGATTTAAATAAATTATGAATTTATAATTGTTTTCTAAATATAGGCCCAACTAAAAAATTCGGAAATGACTTCCCCAAGATTTGTCACGTATGTTCTACAAATGCGTGGTTATCTTACAATAAAATTGTAGATGGTAGATATTAACGATTTGCAAAACATTTGTTGATTGTACAGTGAGGGACAATATTAAGTCCCACCCAGGCGTTTTCTACTTGTGATTATTTCATTGTTTATAAAAGAAAATGAAAATCTTTAATGGAAATTTTCTAGATTTGAAACATGAAAGTTTATATAATATATAATATTTTTTTAAAAACAATGAAATAATCACAAGTAGAAAACGCATGGGTGGGACTTAATATTGTCCCTCACTGTACTGAAGATGGTTCCATATCACTGCGATCTTGTAAAAGTATTTATTTTTGGCCGATGGTCCTTATAATTAAATTGATTTATCCTTAAGGTCATCTACAAACAAAACATGAAAAAGTATATAACAAAGATCTGGATGCTTGAATTTTTAAGTAATCGTGACTAAATTCACACACATAATTCCAAAAATGTTTTTTTTTTATTTTAAACTGGTAACCGTTGGCTCTAGTTGAAACATTATGCTTTAATAGGAGAATTAAATTCACAAGGTTTTCTGTTTCAATAATATATTAATTTGATATTAACACTTTATATTTACACATATGGTGTCGAAATACGTATAAAGTGTTAATATCAAATTAATATATTATTGAAACAGAAAACCTTGTGAATTTAATTCTATTTTTTTTTTTTTTTTTTTTTTTAGACTAAGGAAGGTCTAAGACTTCGAGAATCATTAAATTCTCCAGGTCGAATTTTTTGAAGATTACAATACTTTCGTATATGAGAAAGTAAAAATATAATTCTTTGTTATTATTGAGATAAATTTCTGGTCGCTATTAAAAACAAAATTCTTTAAATTGTATTATTACTCTATAAAAATAGCCTTTAAAAGGATATATTATTAATTCAAGGGCTAAATGGTGAGATTCCTGAAATTGCAACTTGGAAGAAATATGTGTGGTCTGACAGGTATTTGAATGTATACACTCGTTAGGTTAAAATTATAACCACTGCAGGAATCTAGAATTTGCCATTTATTGGGAAGATATGGAGGATTGGAATTAGAAAGGACTGTACCAATAGCTTTCATTCATTTTTAATGATTAATATAATTTTTTATATTATATTACCTTCCCTTATGTATGACCTGTTTTTTACTTTCTACGAAGATAATAAATAAAAAAAAAAAGTATAAAAAGAAAAAGAATTTGACCTCGAGATTTTGATGAACCTCGACGTTTTAGACCTCTCTGAGTCCAAAAAAAAAAACACCCGAATTTTTTCAATGATATAAATTTTCCATTTTAACATTTCATTTCTTAGAAATAAAAAAAACAAAAGATGTATGCGCCTAGAATATATGCCACGAAACAACACCCACTTGGTTGCCTTTATTTTTTTGTTTTATCATTATCTTCTTGCTTCTGCTGCTATGGAATTATATGTGTGTACATATGTGTGTTGTGTGTGTGTGTGTGTGTGTGTGTGTGTGTGTGTGTGTGTGTGAACACGATTGCTTAAAAACGCAAGCAGCTAGATTGATAAAATTCGGTAAATACTTCTTACACTTAAAATTGTAGATCTGTATCAATTTTTGGAATACATACGTCAACTGGAAGTAGTACTTTACTTAATAAGTTTTTTCAAAATTTTTTATATTTTTTGTTATATTAGGATGAATTACAGATTTTATTCTTTGACATTTTTTCGTTTTTAAATTAATCAACGAAGAAAAAAACATTTTTCGATAATTTTGAAAAAAATAAATCAAAACAAAATCTTACAGGTATAATTTAAAAAAAAAATGTAAATTTGAATAAATGAATTTGTGGAACAAATAAAAAAAATTGTTTTTTAGAATATACTAGAAGGTTTTGGAGAAGTAATACCCAAATTTTTTCAATGATATCAATTGCATTTCATTTTTTTTTTAAATTTATTTAAGGTCTTTGCCGGCAGTGAAGTCCATTTAGAGTCTCTATTTATTTCAATTCGATTGGTAACCAATTCAATTGAAATAAATTTTTTTCGCATTTTTCGCATCAGAACGGATGCGAACCCTTAACTGTTGGTCCTAGAAGCTAATGCTCTAGTCCTGAACCACAGGTCAAGAGTGTTTTAAGTGTATGCCACCAAACAACACCCATTTAGTTGGTTGCCTATATTTTTGTTTTTATCATTATCCTCTTGGTTCTGCTGCTATTTTACAAAAAAATTGCATTTTTTTAACATATTCAATACATGCTTATCCGAGTCAAAAGATTAAACCTCAAAATCTTCAGTGAGGTTTTCGAGGGTCAGTTTAATTTTTTGGTGATTGGATTCAACATAGAAAGTAATCCCAGTTCGTACCTCAAAATCCTACTTACGGACGGTTTTACAACTTTGAGGTTTAAATCAGAACTGCGGAATCTACAATTGGCCCTCAAAAACTTCAATCCATATAGAAATTATTCTATACTGGTTTGAACCTCAAAAACCTCAAATGAGAGTTTCGAGGTTATAGTTAGGATTGCAAATCAATCGGTAATTCATATTTAAACCTCATAGTCTTCAATGAGGGTTTTGAGGATTAAAGTAGAATTACTTTTTGAGCGACAAATAAAACATCAAAGGAATTGAGGCTTCTGAGGTTAAAACTAGAATTTGTTTTTTTGACTCGTGTAAATATACATGTACAATACTACAAATAATCTCAGTACTATTTCAACTCGAAGAACGTTAATTGAAAAGCCCCAACTACAATATTTTAAAATTATATTTTTTGATTGATTCAAAGTCCTTTGAGTTCAATTTTTGAAAATTACAACTTTTCGCAGATTCCATTTTTTTTTTTTTTTTTTTTTTTATTTCACTCCCATTTGTGATTTATTTATTTTTTGTTCAGTGAATATGAGTGCGAATTTAAAGCTCGGAGGTCAAAGAGAAGACAACGCATTTTGTCCCAAAGCATGCAGGTCGGGAAGGGAATTATGATTTTTTCGTGTGATGGTGCAGCTGCCCCCAATAAATCTCAATTTGTTTTGGATCAGGCGTTATGAATGGGGGTGAGGGAGGCCTTCCCCCCACCACCCAACACTTGGCGCCCCCACTCCTCTCCTGGGCTATACTTTTTCCTTCCTCCACTCCTGAGCCTTCCGCACTCCCGCCATCGCTCAATACTCGTTTTGCACTAAAGTGCGCGCCGTCGCCGCTACTTTTTTTTTTTGTTTGTTCGAATCCAAAGGAAAAAAAAAACTTTACAAAATATATTGTTGGAAAAAAAAAATGTTTTAAAATATATCTATCGCATCATATGTAATAAATCAAGAACATTAAAAAATTTCTCTAAAATATAAAAGTGGTTTCTCTTGGATTTTGAAAGAAATTACTTTAATATATCATAAGAAATTATAAAAAAACAACAATATTTACGACCCTCTTTATTTTAATCTAATAAATTCAAAAATTGATGTTTTTTAATTAAAAAGAATAGAGGCCTATATCGAGGTTTATAATTATTTAAATCACTAATTATAGGAACGAAACTTATTTCATGAAATATGAATTTTAAAGATATACCGCAATTTTTACACAAATGATTCTCAGTTAATTTAAATTAATTATTTATTAGGCCTAATAATGTAATTCTCTTCCCGAAAGCAGAGGTAGAGAGAGATCACCGGTGCGTTTTAAGTACTAAACGATATACCGGGTAGGTCTAATTTATTTAAGCCTTAATTTTTCTTGAATAGCAATTTTTTCAAACAGTGACGGCGCTACGGGGGTGGGGGGCAAGCCCCCTGACAAGGGCATCAGCCCTCCTGGATCCCCTCCCCACCCCCTAGTCAGCCTAAAAACAAAGTCGTGGGAATAAATTTGTTATTTTTAAACAATATAAATGATTTAAAAATAAAAATACCGCATGACAAGCTTCCCCCACTCCTGCCCCTCCGGGCTGGCGCCGTCACTGTTTTCAAATAATACTAAGATAAATAATATTATTTTAAACTTTTTTCTCTGAGAAATTTTGAATTTCCTAAAATAAATCAATTTCCAAACATATTAAAATGGAAATTTGATTTTTAAAATATTTTTTATATTCAGTAAAAAAAAAATATTATATTTTTACTTATTTTATTTTTTTTTTTTTAATTCAAATTCCAAGAACCAAAATATACCAATATAAATGCAAATATTTAAAAAAGTAATTAATATTATAATTTTAAAATTCTAAAAAATTCATATGTTAAATTTTAGGCCTTAAATTAAATATTTATTAGCTACTGAGAAATAGGTATGAATAAATAGAATGAGTGTCCATTCTACACGTACTGATTATTGGGGTTGTTTTAAAAAACTCTACTCTTGGTCGAGATGTTAGAAGTGTTGACTTGTCACAATTTTAAAGGTAAACATATCAATTTAAAAATTATTATATATTTTTAAAAAATTGAGGCCTGACGATACATATAGCCTATAAGATAGTCTAATTAGACACGTAGATAGAGAGGGGTGGAGGCTCGACGTGTTCAGCCCCACCTCCACCCGAAATGATTTCATTTTCAAAATTATAAAAAATATTTTCCATATTATATATGTGTACAATTTGAACTCTGTCCATTAGTGAGACGTGATCCCAAAGTTGATCATTGTTTAAATGAATGTCATTGAACAAAATTATAATATCGTAAACCCCCCATTTTTGAAAAGTTTTAGCCCCGCTCCCCCTAAAAAAAACTCTGGCTACTGGTCTGGATAGTAGTCTTCTATCTATTCCTAGTCCAAAAAAGAAAAATTAAATGAATTAATTTACAAGTACAGGAGGACACCCACGTAGGTGTGTCTCATATTAATAGAAAAAATTTCATATTTTTCTGGATGGTTCTTGATTAAAATTCATTTTTTTCTTCAGCTTTTATATTAATATATGAAAAAAGAATGTATAAATTTCAATTAAATAAATAATTATTTTTTAATTAGAATATTGTATAACATTCTCGTTTTTTATTAATGAAAAAATAATTATCCCAAAATAAGTTAAATATTAATATTACAAAAAAATGAAATGGAAATTTTGTTTATTGGAGATTTGTGGATTACTCCACATGCGGGTGCGTATTAAGAATGAAGAAGAGGGCGGCTGAGAAGGGAAGTTGCTGACGAGCGGGAATCCTCTAATCCCTTACATTCAGTTTCCCTAGAGACCTTATGTAAAAAAAAAAAACAAAGCGGATTTAACTTTTTTATTCTTATATAGTTAATTTTCTCTCCATCTTCATATCTCCTCGAAATAATATGACTAAATGATAATCATTTATTTTGTGATGATATGCCATGAGCATAAATTCGTTTTTTTCATGATGGAAGGCATATGATATACTAATGAATTTTTCGCACAATTTCTTCCCAGGCACTTTAGAATGAATAACGTATGTCTGGTTAATTCGAGACACATTATTAATGTATTGTTCATTTCAGTTGCCTACCTTTTAGCAAACAAAGACATGTAAATCACTTTTTTTCTTCTAATAGAAAGTAATGAGCAATATTTGTATATTTATTAAAAGGAATATTTTTTAAGAGATAAGTAAAATACGGTAGTATAGTAATTTAAGGTGCGCGTCTCGGGGTGCTAATTTTGGGACTTTCCAGCGGCCACAATTTTGAAGCTATCGACCTCAAATTTTTTTAAAATTAAAGCTATTTAAAATATCTACAAATAATAGAAGCCCTTTTTTTGATTTTCGAAAAAAAAAAAAATTTTTAGATTAATTGCATTAAATAAAATATATTTTAAAAAAAGGAGCTCTATAAGTTGTAGATAATTAAATTAGTAATCATTGTGTTAAAGAATAATTAATTTTTTGCTTTTAATTAATTAGCTGGAAAGTCTAGAATGAAATGGAACAAGTTGCGTGTATTCCAATGGGGGAGCACTAACGCCATCTCGTGCCGCCTCGAGTCAATCGTGTTTTAACGGTTTTTCGAGACGCGCACCTTAATGAAATTTAATTTTAAATATAGCTTTTCGTTT
Source organism: Euborellia annulipes (assembly GCA_023213315.1). NCBI lineage: Eukaryota > Metazoa > Arthropoda > Insecta > Dermaptera > Anisolabididae > Euborellia > Euborellia annulipes. The sequence goes on from JAKCPI010005922.1 coordinate 9,695, forward strand.
ATGTACTATTACTTATGCTATATTTTTTAAACTATATGGCATTTTTGAAAAAAAAAAAAAAAATACCACCCTTCCCTAAACAAGCGACAAAAATTAAATCAATAGAGATATAAATAAATGCGTATATAAATAACGAGTTTATCCGAAAATATCGGCTTGAATATATAGCTACATAACAGAATAAATAACAAACACTCGCTTGGGATATATTTTTAATAAATAAATCCAGTAATTTTCAGTGTTTTTATTTATTTATTCCTAAATGCTTTATTAATTAATAATATAAATTATTTAAAAATCGCTTTGGGGATCACAACTAGTCAGGAATTACCAAGATTAGCATTTCTCCTCTCCCACCCAGGCTGTTTCAATCTTTCAATCATATCTATTTTTTGTAATCAGTTTCAAAATATTATCTTAAGGTATGCGTCTCGGGGTGCTAATTTTGGGAGTTTCCAGCGGCCACAATTTTGAAGCTATCGACCTCAATTTTTTTTTTTAATTAAAGCTATTTAAAATATCTACAACTTATAGAAGCCCTTTTTTTGATTTTCGAAAAAATAAATTTTTTTTTTTTAGATTAATCGCATTAAATAAAAGATATTTTTAAAAAATCCGCTCTATATTTAAAAAATAATTAATTTTTTACTCTTAATTAATTAGCTGGAAACCTTAAAATGAAATGGAATAAATCCCTTGTATTCCTATGGGAAAAACTAACGCCATTTCTTGCCGCCTCGAGTAACTCGGTAATGAATCGTGTTCTAACGGCTTTTCGAAACGCGCACCTTAATTGAGTAAAAACACGGCGAGCCTGGCAAGAAGAAAGGACAAAAACCACGAGGAGTGTTATATACAAACAATTTCAAGTAGCGTGGAAATTTTGGATAGGTGGCCAAGAAAAACAAAACTGTTGATTTCTGTGTCACGCAGGACTTCACCAATTTGAAGAGAATGGGAAATTTTGAGTTTGTTTTATTCTTTTGGCGGATCCACTCAGGAACCCTACAAAACTGTATATTTACACATTAAACAACAACATTACCGGGTCATTTGTTAACTGCTAATTTTGGAGTGAACTTGTCCTTTTAATGATATTTATTTTCATAAGGTGCCTGGATCGTCATAAATTTGGAATTCAAAAGTTCATTGGCTTAATTTTTAGAGTCTATTAGAAAGTAACTCGGGTAAATAAAGAGAAATCCTCGTTTGCTAATCTCTACGATTCAATAAAATGATTGAAAAAAAAATAAAACGATGAAAAATGAACAACTGAAGCTATCAAATAGGATTAGAGTTGAATGTGATGCGTTCAAGAGAAGAGAATTTTAGCCATTCTGACGAGTAAAAATGCATTTTTTTATAAAAAAAAAAAAAATCATTTCTATAAACCGCAATTCAAGAGACGTTTTTGCTCCGTTTATTCGTAATCCAAAGAGAAGTTTATGTTGTGTCAAAAAAATGAAATGGTATTAAGAATGATTTCCATTAATATTTACATGATGATGGACTCTATAGAATAAAGATAGCAATCGTAAATAAAAAAAAAAATTTCAAATTCGTTTTTCATTCCATTTAAATTCATGTTGTCAAAAATAAGAAATCTCATTTTTCATGTTGAATGTTCAATGCATATATAATTAATATTGGTATAATCTATAATTCTTAAATTGAGTATTTTATAGAGTTGTAGAAATAACCGGAAGGGCAGGAGGGGGGGGGGGGGTTAAAAGTCATTTTTGTGAGATAGAAGAAGTTCTTCGTTCGCTCGCCTCTTGGTTTCATGTTTTATATCTCATGACAGAAAATGTTATTTTTTTTGGCCAATGCCTCTTACACACTATTGTGACATTTTTACTCTCTCTAACATCATTTAGTTTGACGGATTTGAATGAAATTTATTCAAAAACGTGAAAAGAATACTGACATCATTTTTATTTTATATTTAAATAAATATCTCTTAAAAATAAGAAACATTTGATTTTTTTTTTTTTATTTAGCATATTTTGTCTATAAAAGTAGAAATCTTTGTGGGAAAATAAATTTTATAAAATAAGTTTAGTTTTCAAACCAATATAAAATTCTACATTTATTACGGCTTATTTTAAATTTGGGACAAGTTCATCGTGAATCAAGATTTTTTACTACTGTGTTTATACTCCTCTTTCGTACATGAAAAGAAGCCTTTTTAATGTTAAATGGAAACATTAAAGTATCCGTTTGGAGAAGGGGTGGCAAAATTTTGAGGAATACATCTCTTTATTAAAGTGGAGAAATATTTTTATAAGACACAAATAAATAAAAAATATTTAATTTAGGCGAAAATTAATCGCTTTGAGGGAGGTCTTAAGGGGGCGAGGGACATTCTCTCTGAATACGCCACTGCAGAGAAATCAAATTTTAATGAGATATTCTAATTATACATTAATTAATTTGAAAATATTTGATACCTCTCTGAAAGCTAAAGGACAAATTCAATTTTCAAAAACATTTTAAAATTCAATATATTTTTACAACAGGTTTTCTACATAGTGCACAGTACATGCTGAACTAGGGAGAAAACGAAAACAAATAAATTCAAATAAAAGAAAAATTCTATTTTTTTTTTTTTTTTACTTTTCATATCTAACCATTGAGCAGTTTATTTTTAAAGTGGGGCAAGTCCAATTTGTGAAAAAAATTGTGTTAAAGCTAATTCTCAATACAAATTAACATAAACTTTTTGTTTTTCAGGATAAATATCTTTTATTATAAGTATTTATTTGGTCTATATTTGAAGACCTGAAGTAAATTATGATCTAAGTGACTTATTCAAAGTTTTGAGATAATTATGTTTTTTTTTTTTTATGTCCAGAGCATATACACGCATTTTGCTGGCAATGATCTGATCTACTATACACAAGTTAGGGACTTGAATCAGAATATGCTTCAAGTGGCTTGGCCTATAGATCATAATTCCGGTTATAACTAGAAAAGTGAAAAAATGGCGCTTAAATAAAAATTTACTTCAGGTCTTAATTTATTAAATATCTTCAAAATCTCGATTTTTTTTTTTTTATTAACCAGATAAGCCGAAGAAATTTTTTCTTTTAAATTTAAAAATTTCATTTTACTTCATTAGCTATATTCATTAAATAAGCCTTTAAGTATAAAAAAATTTTTTTACTTGAGGTTATTTAATTAGGGGGTTTTTCGCGCGCCCTACATATAGGACGCGAGGCTTATAAGGGGTCAAAACACACAATTTAATTTCTATACGTTTTCTTGTTCAACACATTGCAAAATTATTAAAAACACATTTCTAAAGGAAGTAAATAGGTATATTAAAACTAAAGACGAATTAAAACTAACTTTTATTGTGAAATTTATTTTATTTTATTTATTTTGTATACCCAATCCAACACTACATCGAGTTGGTCGTTTTCTTAGAACATTACACCTGCAACGAAGGTGCTTTTTCTGAGGTGCAAACCTATCTTATCTTGAGTTTTTCTTGATTTGACTACCGTCCTTTCGATTTCTTTGGTTTCTTGTAAGATTCCAAGATTGAAATTACGATCTTTCTTCGCTCTTTCATTTTACCCTGGCCATTCCGGGGTAGAAGCCAGTTATTATTTATCGCAACATCCAAAAGATGGTTAAATTATTACAACTAATTAAATTATTATTACAAACTCCTTTTTGAAATGTGTTTTTAATAAAGAAAAATACAATTTCTTTCCCCGAATACAAGTTCTTCTGTATATAAGGTTATATTTTGATCAGCCGGATCAACACCGCCCATCTATTTATTTTAGTATAAATTAATCCTGGCTGTTTTATGGGTTTTCGAGGCATTTTTTAAATGAATAACTCGTAATATTTTGTAAAGTGTAAATCGGATTGCTATTTGGCGCTAAAGAGTCATCATAGTGACTTCCCAATTTAGGGTAAAAAAATTTTTTTCTGTAGATTCCGAATAAAAATCCTCTTTTCCTAAGTTTCCAGAGCTTTAGCAAAAGTGCAACCCTTAAAAATTAAAAATAAACATAAAAAATGATATAATTATTATTATACATATAAGTTATATTGAAATAAAAAAAGGCGAAAAGATGGTGGATTGTCCTAGCGTCCTATATATAGGACGCCTATATTCAACAAGCAAAATATATAAATAAATAAAATATTGTACTAATTTTAAGATTTGTTATTAAAAATACAATTAATCATGAATATAATTTTGTCATAAAACTTTAAATTAAATAAAAAATAATGAAGTAGATTATCTTACAAAATTAATTTGGAGGTCGCACTTTTTGAAGCACTAGAAGCTCTTTAGAAAATAATTTTTTTTCTATCAAAAACTAAATAAATTTTCAAATAAAAAATATATAGTGTAATTAAAGGTATTACAGATTAAAATATCAGAAGCTCATCAAAGAATATTTAAAAGAAATACTTTAAAAAAATTATTCAAAAAAATTTCTAGCGTCCTATATATAGGACGCCAGGTATCTGGGTTAATGATCTATGTTCTCACCATTTAGCTCAACATCTCAGTTGAATTACAATACTAGAGCATACCGAATGTAACAACTTAAGTAGTAAATAGAAAATAACAATAATAATAGGTTCAAAGTTGCTGTAGCCTTTATAAAATTATACACAGATAGGCACAAGTCAGAATTTTCTACCGCATATGCAAAAATATTTTCAATATTAACAGGGAAGGAATAAGAATATCTCGATTAAAAAACAAATGGACTTGCCTCATTTTCAAAATAATCCGCTCAATCCAGCTCATGTGAGTATGTTGATGGGCGAGCAGGAGTTGCCAGTACAAAGACTGGAATTTTTTTTCATTCTTTATGACAGCCTCTCACTTCTACCCTTCATCAACCGTCAGGATAAAAGATGGATCAACTTTCTGTCATAGACTATCTATTAAATAAATACACTCTGGAAAAAGCAAATAAAGCTAAGAAAGAAGATGGAAACTTTTATTTTTCTCAACCGTCTGTCATTTAATCCATTGATTTATTTAAATTTTAAAGAAAAATTTTTGATTTTCCTGAATATTTTATCTTAATTTTTTAATTAATAAAAAAGCAAAATCATCATACCTAATTACGAAAATTTTTTTTTTTTAATAAGAAAATAATACAAATATGTTTGGTTTGGTTTTATCAGACAAAAAATTTCTTGTATTATTTACACTACATTTATTCTCCCTTCTATTATCCAAACTTATTCTTTACGGTCACCGATAATTTACCAAAACCATCCACTAATTTCTTGTTATTTTCTGAAAATTACCTAACATGATTGTTTCTTCCCTTAATGTCCTTTTTTTTTGTAAAAATTTGTCATAGCCAGGAAAAAAAATCAAAATAAATTATCCTTATATAAAATTAAGCTTAATATATTAGATAATAAAAAGACGTTAATGATCTAGATAACTGACCATCGGGTAATATAAGTTTTATTAATCGCAGCCCATTAGGGCCATGTCTCTGTGATTGAGGGTACGAGTAAATTATAGGTGAGTGTGTATAGGTGAATGTGTGCGTGTTTCTATGTATTTGTGGTGGTCGTGAATATATGTTTTTCTGTGGTCGCATTAGCGCGACAAGGCACCTATGCATGCAAATGTGTTTAGGCTTATTCGTTTTATTACAGGCCCAGGGTACATAGGGCGTATGGACAATAATTAATGTAATTGGCAACAGTTAAAGCCAGTCCGGGAAAGAAGTTGCAACTGCTGCTAATGATCAAGCTAAAATAATTAATTAACTACGAAATGTCACCTATATTGAAAAATGAATCGAGTAGTCGAATACCTATAATGAATGAAGCAAAAAAAATATCAATTTTTTTTTTAGAAGTAAAAAAATAAATATAATTAATAAAATGTATAAACATGGGAAAATATTTATATTTTATTATCATGGCAACCATTTCTCCTATCTTTCCTATACAAGAGTAAAGTGATTGATTTATGAATTTTAATCAAAATCGTTGGAGCGTGTTTCGAGAAAATCGAAAAAAACTGAAAAAGTGCTCAGTAAAGTACTAGTACTCTTTGGCGAATTTGGTCAAAAGCTTCCTGTCAGGTCCCAGGAGGAGAAATCTAGACATTTGGGTTTCTGCCAACTGTCAACATTCTTGTTTCTTGAGACCATGATTATGTAAACAAATCTTTTGGTGGTTCCTATTCTTCTCTTTAATAACTACTAATATTTTTTAATCAAATTTTCTAGACATTAGAATCATCATTTTTGATTCAATAAAGGATTTGAGAAAATTCTTCACTAATGAAAAATTAATAGAGAAAAAATACAGGGTAGGATCATGAAAGGAAACAGAGATTTTATTAAAGAATAATAAAAAAAAATCCGAGTTGCCACCCTATTTCAGCTCTAATCGGCTTCTCCCCTGATTTCAAAGACAGATAATAATTAAATATTGAGTTGTTGTTAAAATTAAAATATAGCATGGGGGATTGGGAGTTTATATCTTGTAAGAGTCGTTATCAGGGATCTTTTAAAACGAGCTTTAAAAATGAAATGGCATAAATAAAGAGAAGACTAATCCGAATGGTGAATTCGTTCATGAAGCAGACAGGTGGAAGTAGAAAGGAGGAGTAAGATGAAGAAGAATAAGAAGAAGAGGAAGAAGCTTCTGGGTGCAAGATGCTTTCACGGTTGTGACGTCGACGGGTTGAGAAATGAGAATAGAAGTTGATGGTATTAATTATCCAGAGCTTTAATTACGACCGAGTGGAATGGGGTTTAGGAGACTGCTAGCCGAGCAGAAAAGCGCCTAGAGAGAGAAAGAGAGAGGGCATATCCCACCCCCACATACATTTCATCCCCGCATCTCATTCGTCACCCTCTTGTGTTAATAGAAATTTATTTATTTTTTTTTTCCCAACATTTGTTAAACAAAAATATCTTGGATAAGACTCTGACAAGAAGAGGGTTACACCCTTTGCTGCTTGTTTTAAACAATTTTTTTTCCCTTCTTTTTAAATGAATGTCTCATGAAACCGTAACAATAATATTATGAAATGAACTGAGAGAGGAAATGCTGTTCCTAACTTTTCCCCGTATTAGTCAAATTTATTTCAGTTCATTTACATTAGAACTCAATCCTAGTCTTAGGGGAGTGGTTTATTTTCAGGTTTAATAATCATCTCAAATGATTAATAGAGATTTTGGGTAACAATGGCGTTATTTACTTACTTGATGTTCATTTGACATGAATTTTTTTTTCCATTTATTTAAATTGAATTTTGTAAAAAGAGTAATGAAATGGATTTGGATATAATTTCTGTAATTATTTTTTGTCACCTAAAACCATTATCATATAAATATAAATAAATAGATAGTTTGATAAATATTTTATGTTAGACTTACGTGATGTTATACTATAATGGAATGGTTATTTCTTTGATTATAATAAAAAAGCTAAATGGAAATTTTTTATAACAAGTTTTATTTACTCATTTCAGTCGATACTATTTCATTCTGTTCGATATACCAAAATCTGGTTCAGACAGTGACACGGGGGGTTTTTAAGGGATAATTCCTTCCCTTCCTTTGTATGGTAAAAAAAACTTTCAACTATTGAATAGCAACTAGTTAAGCTAATCGTATGATTAAAAAAGAGCCCAAATCGAAGTTAACTAGCTAAGACCCAAAGTTCGGGGTGAAATTAGAAACACATGCATGTTTATTTATTTTTAGAAGTAATCAACTTTAATTATTTTAATTTTCTATATTTATTTTAATTAATTTTTGCCTCCTCCTACCTATATATATATATGTATATATATATATAGGTAGAAAGTATTGGATTCATGCCGAAAATGTATGAGTGTGTGTGTGTGTGTATTCAATTTAAAGCATGAAGCAATTGGGCTACGAAGTTGAAATTTTATATTTAAATTAAACATCCTTCTGAAGCGTGAAAATAAGCTTTTAATGAAAATCATTCAAAAAGTGCTAGTATTTTACAGAAGTACTTTTTCAGTTTTTTTCGATTTTCTCAAAATTCGATATAACGATTTTGATTAAAATTCAAAAAACAATTATTTTTTAGACGCTTTTTCAAATGTATATTTTCATTTTGCTGTCAAAATTATTTGAAGACCATTTTACTCTTGAACATCCTGGAAAAGATAGGAGAAATGGTTGCCAGGGTATTTTCATTCCTCTGGTACGAGAAAGTTGAGTGCTATGCATCCAGTCACTTTTATTAAGTTGCTAACTTAACAACTTTCCTTAAACCTCAGATAGTTATATGTGAAAAAACGCATTTTTTTTTTAACTCGAAAGTTAAGCGTGTTCTTGTATAAGTATGATTTCCTATCTTCGTATAAATTTGCTAGTTGACTAGAAGTGAAGCGACCGGCTCTAATTTCTACTTCTTTATTATATACGTGCAATTTAATATTCAAATTATTATTTGCAAAATAAATAAGTAATATTTATAATATAATAAGGAAACTGCTGCTTGAAGAATTTTTCAATGATTTTTTTTTTAAATTTAAAATGACTGGCTGATTTTTTTTTTCTCTCTTTTAACAACCGACATTCGATTTGTATTTTTCAATTTCCTGTTCGGGATTCGAACACAAGACTTTCCTAAAAGGTCCCCCTCCCCCACCCCACCTGCCTTCTTGTTCCCAACTACCCCCAGATGAGAAAATGTTCCAATTGAATTTTCTTTCATTCACATTTCTTTGTGATATTCAATCAATACGATTATTTACTCATATCAGCTTCTGGAACGATTTAAACATCTTTTTTTTATTAGGCGCTAAGTTAAATAGAGAGGATAATAAATACTCTCTTCGACCAATTTTTAGATATGACCCTAAGAAAAATCATAACTTTAAGAGAATTTTACTATTCTTTCTAATCTATATATAAAAATGAAATGGGAAAAAGTATGTATGTATGTAAATATGTATGTATATGTTCTATAGAAATCCACAATTTTCAATGAATCCATTTGAAATTAAGTACACATATAGTACATGGACCAGGGAGTAACGTAGTAATAATTTGAATCTCTTAAATGTTTTGGAAAATTAATTATAATCAAATTTCTTCAATATGGGAACACAAAATCAACAAGTTGGCTAGGAAATTAGAGAGCGTCCTTTATGCTATGTGAACCAGCTTCCTACCTGACTATGGGCTGGGGGTGGGGGCTACGCAGCAGTTGAAAAGCGAAGAGAGGACGCAGGTGACTGACCCTTTAAACAGTCATAAACAGACCCTTTTGTGCTGTTCCCAATCGGTACCCTCGCCTCGCTTGAATATAAGATCCTTTCTTAACATCTTAAGACTTGCATTGCAACAAGAAATATCCCAAATTGGGAATCAACTTGCTCGCTGAAGGCGAGCAAAGGGAGTCCAGGGGCGCAGCCCCCTGGCTAGGCGGAAAGCCCGCCGAAGGCGGCTGCACTAGTATTTAATAAAATTTCCTTCTTAAGTGACCAATTCACATTTTCAATTAAACAGTCAGTAGCAATAATTTATATAAGATGGCTTTAATAAAAATATATATTATATACACATATTAATTTAATAATACATTGAAACTTAAATAACTTGGATTGAATAGTAGGCTGGGATGAGTAGAGTAAAGGGGTTGGAGAATAGTAACCAGCAAATTTATAGCTCCACCTGACGTCCTTTTATTTGGCAGATATTTCGATATCTTTACGCATCGAAATATCTGCCAAATAAAAGGACGTCAGGTGGAGCTATAATTGCTGGTTACTATTCTCCAACCCCTTTAAATAACTTGTTTTTTGTTGCTGGAAAGTAGGCAATCCGAATGACCAACTCATTAATTAATTGTTACTGAGCAAGAGGATGTGGAATATTAAAAAAAAAAAAAAAAAAAAAAACCTAGTAATAATAATTTGTTAATTAAACAAGTAGAAATTCAGAAATTGCCATCTACTCGAGCCATTCACGCAGTCCCAAATACAGTATACATAAAAGAATTAAAATTAACTTTTATGCATATACAGTTGCCTATCTACTATTAAAATAATAATTTTTTTTAGCATAACTTTAATACCCTTGACAGGCCTATAGCATTTATTTGCCTGTTATCCTTTCCCAGACATCTTACTATAGGTCTATAATTGAAAGGTGAGAGTCGATATAATTGATAAGATCTATTCTAGGTGTAAAGTCCTAGAATATATCAAACTCAATAGACTTAATCCCATTTTATGGTCTCTAATTAACAATTGAAATCCTCCTCTTTCATGTTGATTCTGAATCATTAAAATGGAATTCACAAAATTTCTATTCTATTGAAAAATAAATCGATTAATTATTTTTTCAATAAATTTTTCCCTCTCCCTGTATATTTTTTTTTATTATCAGACCTGTTGTTTTGTCGTTATCATATGAATCATTTGGACATTGTAAATATTAATCTAGGAATACGAATATACATTTTTGCACATGAAAAATTTATTATTTCTCTCTATCTTTCGATAAAATATAGATTATTAATAATATTTTAATAATAATAAATCAATATTAGTCAAAACAAACGTTGGCAGACTAATTACCTTTTTTATGCCTTTAAATATTGATATAAACATAAATATTTTCTTTATGTAAAATTATTTTCATTTGTAATGGATACCTAAATATTTTGTTACTCTTGGTCGTCTATTCATTTTTGAGATATTTATTCAGAATTTAATTTATAATTGCTATTAAAATTTAATATAAATAAATAAAGAATCCATAAAAACTACTTAACTTGATATCCAATCGATATTCAGTCATTTATATTGATTAATAAAATTTCATAAACCTATTATATTTTTTCAATTAACTGTTCCAGTGCTCATCACGCATGCTCAGTTGCACGAGTGGTTACAGGGGGAAAGGGGTAATTACCCCCCCCCCCCCCGAGATTTGAGATATATTTTTAATATAAAATTTTAAAAACTAACACTTGAAAATTTGATTTTATATATATTCTGGTAAACAACTACAGAATGCACCTATAAATTACCGAAAATAAGAAAAAATTGTGTGCTGTACGACCAGTCACACCAAATCCCCTCCCCCCCCCCCGAGAAACTCCTCTAGATCCGCCACTACTCAGAAAGATTGAATTACTAAGCATTTCTGGTCTGATCTAAAGAACCATTCAATCATAAATGAATTAGCAATTTTAGTTGCCTTTCATTAAGAAAAACGAATGAATTTATGCACCCCGTATGAAACTCTTGTCTCAGAAAAGTGTAAGACAAAAGAGATTTTATAAATTTGATAAATTTATATGCAAATACCCCCTTCCCTCTGTGGTTGAGAGATTAAAATGGTGACAACTGCCAATATATAGATAAATTTAAAAGCCAAGAGGAGCGGGTTCGGATCCCAGGCGATGCGATGAATGTTTATTTAAATAAACTGGATGTCAGTGGGTATAAATAAATAGGTCTTAATCACATAAAAATTTAATATGCAAATACTCTTCTGGGAAAAATATTACCCTCATTGTTACACCAAACCTAATTTTTTTTTAATAATATAATTATTACCGTATCTTATTTCATAAAAACAATACCCGGGTAATACAATATTTCCCTTATTTAATAAATTTAGATAGTAAATCTTGAAAAGATTTCTTTTAAATGAGCTCTTTTTAAAATTAGATCTGTAAAAAAAGAGCTTTATATTGAAATAAAATTAAGCAAGAATTAATAGAGCCCCCCCCCCCCCCCCCCCCCCCATTGTAAAAGATATTTCCTAGTTTGTTATTGATTTCGAAAAGGAAGAACCTTTCTATTTAACTATAAAGCAATTTGGCCTCTCTTATCCGCTTGATAAAAGATGTTCTCCCATCTTGGGAGCAAAAAAAAAAAAAGAAAATTAATTAAATAAGAATGAATTTTCCTTTTTCTTGAGTATTTCTTTTTCCTTCCCTCGTTGTCCCTGTGCCCCTTCCACGAATTATATAGTCTTTATATTGAATCGATACCCTCAGTCCCCTTCACTTCCCCAAAAAAGGTCCCGCGTAAGCTTATATTGCAGTTGAGGCAATATTTCTTTAATAGAAAGAGGCAAAGAGAGAGAAAGAATGTAACGTGGCTTTTCTTTGTTTCAACTTGTTCAAAATCAAAAAAAAAAAAGTTTTTTTTTTTTTTCATAAACGCGAGATGAGAAAAAAATCTGATAAGAAAATTTTTATTCAAAATAGACTTTTATATTAATAAATGAGTGACCTTAAATAATATTAAATTTGACTTATATTTTTGCAAGATTTTTAATTATTTAAAATTATTAATAATTAAATATTTGGAAATTCTTAAGTAACATTCACCATAACAGATACTTGTATGAAAAAGCCTCTCTTCTTCTAGAAACCGAGGTTCTCTCCAGGTTTAAATACCCAGAAACCCCAAGGGTCTGGGAAGCCCTCCTTGTGACTTTGTGTTTGTAAAGTAGTTCCAAGAAAAAATAAGCCATAGAAATTTTTTTTTTTGAAAAACCCTTTAAAAATACATTTATTATGAATAAATGGAGGAATATTAAAAACCTGAAATTTATAAGAAGCTTTTTTGAGAGTTATTGAGAAAAAACGGAGTGCCGGGCCTGAGAGGCCCTGGTTATGCGTTCTAGGGTTAAGCACGCCTTTCTCTCCGCAGCTCGATAAAAAATCATGTCACTTTAATTAATACAGTATTTAATTAACAATATTTAATATGTGATATTAACATTAAATTTTTAACATGAATTAATTTTTAATATATCATCAAATTTTTTTTTTCAAATCCTTGCATTAATTTACTACACTGCCTTGTCTAATAAATTTGATAAAGATAAGATTTCCAATTTAATTATTAAGTTAATTAGGCTCCGAAGCAAATTATGATAAGCCCTTTTATTAAACATAGAATGGACATTTTTAATAAATTATGTTGTTTTTTTTTTTAAGTTAATGAATGGAAGATTGTCACTTTTGATTAAATCCCAAAATATAAGTACAAAATACAAACAAAAAAAAAAAGTGAAAGCGAATTTCATAATCAAATATAATAATATATAGTGTAACAATTATTCAAATAAAAATATATGTAGGCGGTTAATTTAATCAAATAATTAAATTAATAAATATATAATTAAAAATTTTTATTCCTAAATACATATAATAATTATTATTACGATTGTTTGTGGATGGATGGCAGTCAGGTTAGAACGAAAGACAAGTAATGAAATAAAACTCCTGTTCCTCAGCTTTAGTCATCCTGAGATAATGCTTAAACCTTGCCTATACAGCAATTGGATATTCTGGTCACAAAAAAAATTAGGTACATTTGTTATGAAATTTATAATTAATAATTTTTCAGAAAGGAGAGGAAGTTAATCATTAGGGGAGGCCTCTATTGAGTAAAATTTAAGAAATCATCATGTTGACATTATCATTAAAGCTTCTTAGAATTGGAGTTTTATTCGATAGAGGCAACCCTATTGGCTAACTTCTCTTTTCTCGTTTTGTGATCTGAGGACCCCATCTCTCGTCATCATATAATTTTTCTTCTAAAATAATGTAATTTAATATTCACCCATAATGTATTTAGATATTATTAGGCTTATTCAAAAGCATCGATCGGACATGATCAATTAACTAATTAAACGGGTGATTTGTATTTTTATATAGTTCATGAGAATCGAACCCAGGATTTCCAGACTCATCGGTGTGCTTTCATTGTAACAGGCCACCACCTCCTAAGGTAATGGTAGCGAAACATAGACTGGAGATCCAGGGTTCGACTTTTCGGAAATCAGGGAGCGTTGAGTGCACCAGCAAATATCAATCTATCTATAATTAGTTAAAATGTATCTATTTAAACTAGTAATTATTATAGCAAGTGAGTTGAAACATCTTCAGGAAGCAGGTCACTTACAAGTTACCCCCTTCCCATAAACTCGAGGTCAAGGTCATACGAAATTCAATCAAAAACAAAGCTTTACCCTAATTAGTGAATTTATTGATAGATTGATTTTGAAAAAAAATCAGATTTATCGTAAAACAATTCTTAGAGATTTAGATTGAAGTTAATTTTATGAATACAAATAAAGACCTATTTAATATTTCACAGTCTATTAAAGTAAATAGTAGCTGGGATAGTTTAACTAATTGTCTACAATTTAATCGGACAAAGTTAAGCAAATTTCTGGCAACTATCAGAGTACGAGAATGGAAATGGTTCAGGGTGGAGTTGGTTGAGTTTGACTTGCTTTAATCGTTAGCCTGTTTGTTGTCAGGTGCAAATCCTTAGCCATTTGCCATAGGACCAAAAGAGAAAGTCTTTAAGGGCTAAAGGGGGTGCCAAAGGAGCATTATCAAGAATGCCGAGATTGAGATCAAAAGTGGGGGGGTGTCCGTCCCCCAGAAGAGACAGAGAACATTTTAATCTGTGAAGCAATCAAACAAGTTTAAAAGAACATTCTATATTTCATCAAAGAGAAAGAAAATAAATCAGAAGAGAATGGAGTTTGATTGAAAACTAAGGGATTTAGGGATTTATCTTAATTAAAATGATATATGATGATTTATTTCTTTAATACTTTCCTAAATGATTAATATTTTGATAGATAGAAAATAATGGGCTATATTTATGAGGGGAGAGGCTTTTTAGCCACGATATAAATATTTAAAAAAAAATGATCAGTGAGAAATTAGAGAAGCATAAATGATTATTAATGTAAAAGTTAAATCAAAAAGTTGAATGAGGATAAGTAGCTTAATGATTATATAATAGAAATTTATAGTGTTTATTTTTTCTAATCCTGTATCGAATTTTTAATCGGAAGGATAAAATAAATACATGAATAATTCAAAAAAGAAAACGTTGAAGTATTTTTTTTTAAAGTGATTTATGAATATAAGAGTCGAGATCAAGGTATGTATAGGGCCTATTAAATCGAGAAAAACTATTTAAGTTACGGAAGTAGGCAATATTTTTATTTCTTATTTGTTTATGGAATTATTTACTGGGGTAACAGAAAGAAAGGATAAACTGAATTCTTCTTTACCCTTCAACTAAATAAATATTTTTACCACAGCCAATCCCCTCTTGGTAATATATTTTAATGTATCTAATTGTTATAAAATATTATTAGCTATTCTATTTAAATTATCTTTGTGCTGGCTAAATGCTTCTTACTTGAGCAATGCAATAATTTTAAATAATAAAAAAAAAAAAATTAAATTATTTTTGTTTAGAATCTTCCA